>OU015471.1:20973539-21016039 GCA_907164805.1 Brachyptera putata | reverse complement strand
ATAACAATTGATTATAAAGGTTAATCAGAAAGATCCTTTGTATGTGGCGAAGAACTTCATACATTCATCTGAAGAATAAAAAGCATTTGCCAGTAAAATTTCTTTAATCGTGGTTTTGAATTTATTTATGTTTTCTATGGACTTGATGTTGTCTGGAAGAGCTTTGTACAGTGAGACACTTACATTTTTTGTAGATTTTTTGTATAGTGTAAGGTTATAATGTTATAATTATAATGTTATATAGGCCTAAATACCTGGAAACGGCGGCCATATTCGTTTTTCAACTGTCAGTTCGGAGCACAGAGATCAGTGGTTTGGAGCCTCCCTCGTTACTCTGGTTACCATGGGTACCTGGTTACTCCCTCGTTGGTAATTCAGCATGGCTTTCTCCATCATCACATATTATGTAACTAGCTGACTCGGCAAACGTTGTTCTGCCATCGGAGTGATTTGTAGTGAATGTTGGTTGTTACGCTATCTAGCGCAAATGGTGAGTAACGTTGAGTGACATTGTGCAACGATGTCAATGTCAGTAAACAACGTCATTACTGGTATTGTCCTTGAAGTGCCAATTTTTGGATATTGCTCATATGAGAAAGCTTGGCGGAAGATCTCGTATACTGTAGGACCTACTACCACCCCATATCGATGTGCGTGAGGAATTTCACGACACTCGGTCGAGCCGTTTTCGGAGGAGTTCATCCTCTAACATGTGACACAAGCTTTTTATATATAAGACTATCGAAGACAAGGCCTTCTTCATTATGTACATTTAAAGATACATTTACAATTAAAACCACGTGTCCAAGCACGTGGTGGGGTGGTTCCTCTGAATATCTTGTCATCTTGTTATCCCTCATCGGCCAATCACGGGTCTGTGAAAACAAGCCTGAAATTCGTCATTACTACCCGTTCGACTAGTATTCACTTGGAGACTTGATAACATCGCAGTTTTTGTACTGTTATAACTTATAAGTGTATATATTTATGTAGGTGTGAGGGTTAATAACTCCTGAATCCGGTGTACACTTGCCTTGAAATCCCCTTGAAATCCGTGAAATAACTTCAAATCCCCCGAAATCCCCTTGAAATCCGTGAAATGACTTTAATTCCCCGAAATCCCCTTGAAATCCGTGAAATAACTTTAAATCCCGAAATCCCCTTGAAATCCGTGAAATAACTTTGAATCCCTGAAATCTCTTGAAATCCCCGAAATCTCTTGAAATCCCCGAAATCTCTTGAAATCCCTGAAGAAATCTCTCGAAATCCCTCAAATCCCTCAAATCACTTGGAATCCCTGAAATCACTTGGAATCCCTTGAAATTCGTGAAATTTGCTTGCATCCCGGGTCTGGTTGCACCGTGCAGATCGGAGTCGACGACCGGTAGTTCTGTGCCTGCATGGTGACTCGGCAGCCAGCCACCCGTGAAATATCACAGAACCAAACAATAATATAGGCTCAAGGCTCAAGTCAGACCAAACAAAAAAAGCGTGTACACTTCTTGCTGTCGCACAAAACGTGTTTAGAAGAAATTTAAAATCAAAATTGTATGAATTAATGAAATGCATCGCTAATTTTTTCATTACTGTGTAGATTGTTGAGCTTGAGCCAGAAGTAAAGTGTGTCGTATTTTTTCTTTTAATTTTGCTTAACGACCCTACCAACAGCTACATTATTTGGGGGTGGGCCTACGAATGAGCGGATGATAATGAAACGATAAAGTGATGATTTTGTCCATATTTATTTAGGCTTATTTCGAGTTATGTCACACATTGTTGTAGTAAGTGAACCACAATGTCTAAATTCTGTTTTAAACACAAATTCAGTTTCAGTTTGTCTGCCTCAACGTTCTTATATATATAGTTGCTATGGTAGCCTGACAAACAAGTTACTTCTCTTCTTTTGTGTATTGGCGAAGGATCCGAAGGTATAGTTTAGATGAACGGTTCAAGTCTTTTATATAGGCCTATACGCCACCTACGTGAACACTTCTGCAAATTCAAACTTGAAAGTATTGTATTTAGTTGAATCAAGTACCTGGTACATCTTACGAACAGTTATGCACGTCTGATAATACGTACACATAGTATTTTATTCGTTGAATATAGCGTGTATGTTATAACCAATCAAAACATCGTTTATATTACAAATCGTACAAATATACCTGCCTGAATATAGCCTCTGGACCACAACATTAGCAGCATTCAATAGTGTGGCTTGAACCAAAAGTGAGGAGTCCATGGAGTCGATTTAACAGAAAATTAGTGTTTTGGTGATAACTTTTGGATGGTATAAGAATATCGAAATTATGAAAACAGGGAAACACAGATATTTGTAATACCTTCAAGATGGTGTGAGTAATAACTACTTATCTCAAATCACCTGATTGTCAGGCGAATATGCTTAAAAATACACAATTTTAGTCGTATATACGCTTGCCAATCATGCTATAAGAGATGAAGTGTTGAAAATTTGAATTATATTCGAGAGATTTTTTTTTAATTTTTTCCGCCCAGCCTATAATCTTATGGGGTTTTTAGAAACTTTGAGATGATGTACCTCAAAAATTGTTCAACCAATTTGACCCGTAAACTATACAGTTCCAAGTTGGATGAGTCTGCGTTTACAGACAAAGTTTCATGTTGATCGGTCGAACCCTGCGACCTGTGCGGTGCTTACAAGCAAACAAACAAACAAAACCCACAGACAAAGCTCTGTAAGGGTTGAGTGGAAACCTTCGCTAACACTCATCTAATGACCACCCCACGTACTTGTGTATCCGAGAAGGAAGACGGCGTCTACCAGTAGCAACATTACAATTAAAATGAACACAAAATCACCGTTAAATTTATATAGCTATATATAAAAAAACAAAACTGTATAGCTTTTTCAAGTTATTTTTGGAATTTTTAGGTTATACATGATTTTTTGTAACGATAAGTTTCCAACAAGAAACGCAACTGCGTATTCTAAAAGCTTTGGATTCTCAAATTTAGCAAAATGATGTAGACCTAATTATCGAAGTTTTACAGTGATTTAGTTGGTAGTCAACCTTCTTCTTTCGGGGATGCAAGTATGCTTGTACTTTTGTTTACTTCTTTATCCCCAAAGAAGAAGTAAATATTATATCCACCAATTATTATAATAACTCTCGTAATTGATGGGGAGACATTTGTTATGCTTAACACTGAAAATTCCAAGTTTTTTAAAGATGTAGTTTTGTTTCTACAGTCGTAAATCTCGCCCTGAAAAAAATCTTGACCACCAAAATACCACCAAGGATACAAATATCACATTAATATTTTCTTTTTTTTCTTGGTTGTAGATGACTTCCTTTTTTCGTGGATACACTTATATTTTCGATAATCGATAGCTGCCACGAAACCACGATTCGATCGGAATCATCTTATATCGACGGTGGAAAGGCAATATCGTCATCGCCATTTCGAATATTCTGCTCAGGAAGTTAAAAACGTTTAATAAATTCAATTTTGAAGATGTTATCTTCAAAATTTGTGTGTGATATTCGCGCATACGTTCACAAATCGTCACGAATTTTCCTGAAAATTCATCAAGTTTTCACCAACTCGTATTTTTATGAGGAAATATCGTATCAAATTTGGCGCTCACGACAAAATATGGTGTATTTTAACTGGGAAATTTGGGCGCTTACGACATATTGTGTTGTCGCTCACAACAATATATGTACAGAATCCTTGTCATTTACGACAAAATTATATTGGTGACCACGCCAATGTATTAACATGTCGCTTATAACACTTTGCATATCGATGAAAATAGCCTTCCAAATTGTATATCACGAACAAAAATCTGAGAAATATCGTTTTCGACAAATTGCTTTTCCATCATCGATATATACCATGACACCTGTAGCTCGCTTCATGTGATCCGTGGGATCCGACGAGGGGTTTTCGGACTCGGTTCGATCCCCGCCGCTGACCATCTTTACTGGGGTTTTTCATGGTTTCCTTCTATAGTCTAGGCTAATGCCAGAATGGTTCCCACAATATATACCACTACCGTACCACATTCTTCCCATTACCCAAGAAACTATCATCTCATCATCCCATCATCTCAATAATCATCCATCCGACGCCAATAGATCTGCACTATCATAACATTGCATCGTTGAACCCAATATCAACCATCGATATAATAAATCGATTACAATAATAACTGTGTCCAGCGGATGAATGGCCGCGGACGATCTATAGGCACGGCCTGCAGAGAATGAAGCTGCATGGTGATTGGCTGGGATCGCCAACCAAGCGTAGAAACACGATCTGAAATCGACACCGAAACTTTTTTATTTTTATTTATTGAGCGTAGCGAAAATGTTTTCTCTCTTTCCGGTTGTTCGAGTCTGAACAATCGTTGCTTGGAATATTGTGCAGGATTAGGATTAAAATGATTTTATTGTGAGTATATGTTTATGGGTTATGATCTACATAGCTAATAATTGATTATTGTTTGTCTAACGACCCCACCAACAGCTAGGTTATACGGGGTACAAATTGACGGGTGATTATGAAACAATGAAGTGATGATAAGTGAAAGGACGTTTACCAAAACTCATGCCTAATGCGGGACTCGAACCCAAGCCCAGCGGTGACTTGAGTTTCTGAAGCGGTGCCTTAGCTGACTGAGCTATCGAACTATCTATTTTTCTTTTGGCTGCAGCTAATAATTGACCCACATTTGAAACTGACAAATGGAATAATCTTCCTCTGTAATTTCCATTTCCGAGTGATTTTGAATAATCATAATTAAACAATTATTGAGATATAGGCCTACCTTAACTAGACTAAACTAAACATTATCGAGCAGCCCTCATTATGCAGCACCTGAATTATATAATCACTTGCACATTCTTAAAACACTTGGGCCTATTATGCCCAACTTTTGAATAATGTTAATTTTAAGAATTTTCAATATAACTGTTATTAAAGGACATATACTGTAACCGCGCGTATTCAACAGAAACCATTCCAATTTAGATTTAGAAACCAGAATTTTAGATTTCAGAATTGTATAGGCCTACCAGATTTTGATTTAGAATTGCAACTTAGATTCGTGGTTTCCCTCTGTAGTCTAGGCTTATGCCGGGATGGTTCCCACAAAATATGCCACAATGATTAGATGAGTTTTAGCGAGGATTCAATTTGACATACTGAAAAAAATTGGTGATCTTTTTTTTGATGTTTTTTTGTCGGTTCTCCACAGGTCAAACGGCTACAGCTATCAACTTCAAACTTTTTTCCAATATGGTTCCTCTTCTAACTTAGATCTGTATAGTTTTGTGGCATTATCGGGCGGTAACTTTTTTTTTTATGAATTTTAGAAATTTCAGAAATACCCAATAGAATAACATGACGGAAAAAAACATATATTTTTCAAAAAAATTTAATTTGCGTGAAGTTGAATTTCATTTTGATACACTTTTCTGGAAACTTTCAACTTAATCGAGTCAGCAATTTCGAAGAAAAAACATTAAATGTGCTAAATTGGTACCACTCAAAGCAGTTAATACACATTTTTACCCATACTATTACTATCCGCTCGTTCAACAACGCTTATATGGCGTTTTCCTAGTTATAACACATAACATAATCATATAACATAATTAACTTGGATTTTAGAAAACACACTTAATTTCTCGTTATAATGTAGACTGTGAATGTGAAATCTAACCATTGGACTCACTCGAGGCGGCGAGGGATGATGTCATACTCCTGAAGGCTAAGCGCCTGTCTAACTGGAGAGAGGCCCACGTCCCACCCATGGGCATGAGATCATTTAGGCGGGGAACTCTATTTCGGACGTACAGGGAAACAAGTGAGAATAATTATATTAGCCACAATTGAGCGAGAACTCGATGAATGACTCGACTAGAAACGACTGACCTTTCAACTTTGATCGGTTGATGAATGTTGCAGGCTGGCAGAGTGAGTGATGAAGGGATGAAAGCGATGGGTGTTGGGGGGAGTGTTGAGGGGATGAGGGGCTTTTCCTCCCTAACGCTCTCTCACCTTCAACCTCCAAACTGTTAATGGATTAGTTGGATAGTTAGTGGATGGTTAATGGATTATTTTGACATAATTGTTTCCTGGACGACCCATCAACAGCTTGATTATTTGGGACTACGAATGAGGGGATGATATATATATATATATATATATATATATATATATATATATATATATATATATATATATATATATATATATATATATATATATATATTATGTATATAACCAAAACGCACGCCACCCTCGTTGGCTCAGTCAGCTGAGGCACGCCTCCGACACTGAAGTCATCGTTGGGCGTGGGTTCGACTCCCGCATATGGCATGTGTTTTTGAAAACGTCCCTTAACTGATCATCACTTCATCGTTTCACTATCACCCGCTCATTCGTACTCCCGTATAACCTAGCTGTTGGTGGGGTTGTTAAGCACCATTTGGAAATAAAACGCATGCCTAATGCGAGGCTCGAACTCTCACCCACTTGACTTCGGTTTCTAAAGCAGTGCCATAGCTGAATGATTACGGAAGGCAGCTCGGTGATTACTTCCATCACAAAAAAAGCTCAATCTGTGCTTCGGGGACGCTGAAGAGCGTATACCGGAATAAAGTATATGAATGGGCCTTACGGAACTTCTCAATGGATGGTTGTAAAATGTGGTTAGGGTTCAGGTAAGGTAGGACACCCAAATCCATGTCACACAACCGAGTAGACTTTATTCCGGTATACGCTCTTCAGGCACCCCTGTGCTTCCATCATCGGTTATAGCCCAGTACTTCTGCGTAATAATGTGGATATTGATTAATTTGCTAAGAAATTCTATTTCCATTTCAAACTTGTCTCAACTCAGGCTTTTATCACATCGAACGTTTCTAAAAACAGCTATTTCAAGTAATCGATTGCTCTGGTTGTAATGGTCAAAGGTCAAACGTGAACTAAGAGGTTCGCATTTAGATATCGACTTTCGGTTCTGTACGCGGGGTTCCAATCAACTCGCGTATGGTCGACTATTAATAGACCGGAAATACCACACCCTGACAATTTCATTGTTCTCTGGTCTTCGCCTTGGGCGCGGGGTCTGAAAATTGGAAGCTATAAAATCACTTTATGATTCTGTAAAACACCTTAACCGTTTCGTTTAACCGTTTAGAATGGCACCGAGGTCATGTAGGTCGACGTCTTATTTACAATCTAGACCTACATTTGATCGAGTATCAGAAAGTTGAATGACACTCGTCGATATGTTTGTTTATTATACCAGTGATTAAATGGTGAATGGTTTTCATCAATGAGTCAACGTATTATTTGAATCTGCTCTATTCATTCTGAATTTTCTCTTAATCAAAATTTGTCTTTTTACAACTTTTTTATTCAATCTGAAAAATGTAATTATTTTGATTATTTGATTCATCTAAATCTTCTATTAAATCTGTATTTCGTATTTAGGCCAAACCTACATTTTCGTTTTAATCTGAACGATTTTACAATACAAACGTATAGGGCCTTCGAAGTGCCTGTGTAGCGGCTGTCCCGTATACTCACCCGTGCTTCTATCACGCTTGCGCAATATTGTTGCACTTTACGTTCTAATCGAAGTGAGTGTATGAAAATAGTGGTGTGTCAAAAAGTTATGGGATAGGTCATTTTTATTTTTCTGAACCAAAAAAACCGAACTTATCTCAAACAGAAGTTATTTGACATGGAATTAATTCTACTGACAGCCGCAAAGCATTTTGACCGCGACCCTCTCGGCTGAGGACGACTCGGCGGAGCTTCTTCTTTGGCTTCAATGCTGCTCAACGACCCCACCAATAGCAAGATTATACGGGGGTACAAATGAGGATGAGACAATGAAACGATGAAGTGATGATAGGCGAAAGGACGTTTACAAAAACCCATGCCTTATGAGGAACTCGATCCCACGGCCGACCTGACTTTGGTTCCTAACGTTTTCTTTCTAACGACACGAAAACAAAACAAAATCCCACATTTTATATATTAATTTCAGGTATGTATTTAACCGAATTTACCTTGAACTAAAAATATCTACATGCAAATATACATTTCGTAATTAATTAGTCGCCGAATACGCATCAGCCGGATCTGTTTTGTATAAAGCGTATTTAAATGTGGGCGGAGGCCTTGTTTGTTGGAAGTGACGTCACTATTGGCTGCTCTGTCTCTTGGATGCTGGGTTAGGTTAGGTTAAGGTCAACATGTAGGCCTACTCTTCACGCCGTCGTGTCGTAAATACACCTCCATGTTTTCGCCTGACAGACCGAAGATGTCTTTACATGCGCATCACGTAAACCGAGAAAGCAGACTGAATACATTTCGAATTCACCATCGGTACATCAAATAATATTTTCATTCAATTTATTTTCATTTTTATTCAGACGACTTTTACAATCAATATAGCGGTATATGTGAATAGTCAAATCACAATAGAAGTATATATACAGCTTTCAAAAACATTGGCAGTTTAGAATCGTACAATTTCCACTAGATATGCCATAATATAAACATTCTCATTTATAGTTTATCAGTTAATGGTTTAAAATAAGTAAAATGAATAATCACACATTTGTTTACGACAATTTTTGATTCATCCAAACTATATAAGTAGTCGCCCCGGTGGCTAAGGCCCGGTTTTATGACCTCCCGCTATCTTTTTAAGTACCAACCTAACTTTAGCAGGTGTCTTGTGACAACCATACAGCAGTTAACTGGCCACCTACAGGAGGTTTTAGAAGGCCGGATTTAGGAGGCAGTATAACCAGCTTCTAGAGAGCTAAAGGGAAGACTAAAAATTGTTCAGAGATTTGACCGACGACAGTGATTCAGATGATGAGATTATTAGATGAGCGTTAGCGAAGATTTCCACTCAACTCTTACGGAGCTTTGTCTGTCTGTTTTTTTTGGTCTTGTTTTGTTTGTTTGTTTGTAAGCGCTGCACAGTTAGCAGGGTTTGACCGATCGACATGAAACTTTTTTTTATACGCAAAATATCCAATTTCGAACCCTATAGATTTTGGGTCAAAGTGGTTGGACCATTTTTCTGCAACGTCCTTCAAAGTTTCTAAAAACCCCATAAGATTAGGCTGGGTGGAATAAATTGAAAAATAAAATCTCATCAATATAATTCAAATTTTCCTTAAATGTAAACACGGAAATAATACACATTATCAAAAATTTGTATGCAACTCGGACCAGCCGTTTCGGAGAAAATAATGTAATACATGTATATTATTCATCGAATGAATAGCAGGGACCCGAACCAAAATTAATAAAGGTTCCGGTTCTGGTTCCGGTTCTACGTTTTAAAAGGTTCCGGTTCTGGTTCCGGTCCATAGTGGGAATAAGGGTTCCGGTTCCACTTGCTAAATATTTCATAATTTTTTTTCCTTTGCTTGTAGTTGTTCTACTTTTGGTGGTCTTTTGGTTTTTTGGGGGGGTATTTTTGGTGCGTTTTCGGAACAATCCCGTGAAAAGGATGTTTAATATGTGGAAAAAAAATATATAACTAAAAAGTTATGAACAAAATGAGTAAATAATAAGTTTGAATGAGGTATTGACAACACCTTTATGGAACCTTTATGGAACCGAAAAGAACCCAAGATTTTTAGGGGTTCCGGTTCCGGTTCTTGAAAATCAAAAATAAAGGTTCCGGTTCTGGTTCCGGTTCCCCAAAAATACGTTTTTTTTCGGGTTCCGGTTCCGGTTCTGGTTCCGGTTCGGGTCCCTGATGAATAGAAATAATAGCAGAAAAATGTTGCATTGTTAATTCACGGCTCTCTAGATTCGTTGACATCGAATAAATTTAATTTTATATGATCAAGGTATGTAGAGTTTTAGATTTTACTCTCTAGATATCTCGCTTATCACACAACGCACATTCTGCGTTTGCCTAGTTATGCATGTTGATACATTTAGGACAAGAAGACCTAAAAGAGTGAGAGATAGGGTCAATCGTTTCATAGAGTGGGACGACGAGGATTTTTTGTAAGATTTCGTCTTACAAAACCTACGGTGGAATTTCTTCACTTGTTTTCAATTATGTGCGCCTATTTTTTTACTCTATTAATTATTTTGTGGCAGTCGTCGGAAGAATAGTTTGCACTTCGGTCGCTCTTCGCAGCCATTTTAATGATTTGTGATGGTTTGGTGGAGGCAGAACGAAGGATGACGATGTAAATATATCTAATATCTACCTAAATATATCGAAGGTCGACGAAATGTGTTGCCAACCGTATCCATCGGTAGCAAACAAAATGTAAGCCATCCACCTAACTAGCGGGAGGCTAGATGTCAGTCATAAGACGGATTCTCAGTTTAGGTGGTCTCTAACTTTAACTATCTACTTAGCTAGAGACTGGTTTTAGCGGGAGGTCATAAAACCGGGCCTTAGAACTGTATAGTTTTGAGGTCTAATCGGTTGGACCATTATAACCTAAAAACCTGATTTTTTTTTGGATACGCAAACTCATCCAACTTATAACTATATAGTTTTCGGGTCATGGGTGGAACATTTTTGTGAAATGTCATCTCAAAGTTTCTAAGAACCCCATAAGCCGCCCCGGTGGCTAAGTCAATTATCGCTAGCGGTAGTAACTGAAGTCACCGTTGGGCGTGGGTTCGAATCCCGCATGAGGCATGGGTTTTTGTAAACGTCCTTTCACCTATCATAACTTCATCGTTTCATTATCATCCGCTCATTCGTACCCCCGTATAACCTAGCTGTTGGTGGGGTCGGTAAGCAACATTAAAAAAAAAAAAAAAACTATATAGGTATTTTTTAACAATGCAATTTTTGATTGTGTTCTTCAATATGAATTAAAATTTGATATTCCCTTGATACGTTCCATGGCATATTATATAAAGTAATACCTTTGAGGTCATGTTCGAATAATGATCTTCAGGGAGCCAATTACCTTTGAAAGTATCTTTACATCTCGTGTTGTGACCATTGTGACCGTATAATTCTAACATGCTTATACGAATTTCTCATTACTGTTAATTTTATTTATAATTTTCAATTTATGTTTTGTCTTCCTAATATAAGTTCAAATCTTGTCTCACCCATTTTTAAGATATAGTAGGCCTATATAGGAGTCTATAGGCATATAATCAATAAGAATGTAATCAATTAATTGTATTTGTAGTTGATATAGGCCTAGCTCATTTTTTCCATGCGTTATTAGAACTTTATTACCACTTAATACTATTATGTGACTGTCTTTATTATCCAATGTAGTTAGTTTTTAATCAGTTATGACTATGTAAAGGTATGTAAAAAAGACAATACACGATTTATATCATTGCTGTCTAGATGAGCTTTGGCGGAGACTTACATGTGACTCTTATGGAACTTTCTGTCATTTTTCTTGTCTGTTTTTTTGTTTTGATGCACATGTCGGGTGGCTTTAATAATTGACCATCATGAACAAGGTCTTTTAATTACGAATTACAAAACTTTTCTGTGCTCTGCAACTTATCCAGGTTGATACTCTAACTTCGTGGCCGGAATGGGTTGACGTGGTTTTGAGAAATATTGGTTCGAAATCGTGAAATCGTTCGAAAATCGAAATCGTATTAGTTCGAAATCCCATTGTTCAAAATATCATTTCTTTCTTCTCTTTGAGCACTAGAATCATACGCATTATTACATATTCTCACCTAAATTGGACCAGATATTTTGAAGAATTTCGGAATACCTCATTTTTGAGAAATGGATTGTTTTTTCTTCTATGTTTGAGCACTATAGAAATATACGCCTTATTACAAATTCTTGAACCTACCAGAATCTTACCGGACATTTTGGAGAATTCGAATTTTTTTCCTTACATAATTCCCTCGCTCATCTTACAACGCAATGCTGTGATTGGCTACTTCAGAACAAATAAAATATAATCTTTAAAATATAATCTTATACTCTTTACGTTATTTATATTGGGTTTAACGGCGCTCTGCATGCACATGATTACTGTAGTATCTATTGTCGTCAGTGAATGATGACTGAGTTATTGGTAAGATGGGATGAAAGGTTATTTTATCAGCCTGTGGTTTTGGACAGTGGGAAGGAAGCGGTCGTGACATCTGATCGACTGACGGAAACCATGAAACTTCGCTGTCGACCATGGCTGAAATCGAACCGTTCTACAAATCCTAATACAACACAAACACCGACGACTAGTTACACTTGAAAGTGCACTGCTTTTTCAACAGGGGAAATTATCTATAAAATATTGGTAACAACTCACGTGTATATATATATATATATATATATATATATATATATATACATTATATATATATATATCTATCTATCTATCTATCTATCTATATATATATATATATATATATATATATATATATATATATATATATATATATATATATATATATATATATATATATATATATATATATATATATATATATATTTATATTCAAATTTTGTATAAAATTATATATTGTTCAAAATATAATTTTAATGACAATATCCCAAATGTAAAAGTCGACCAGTGAACGGCGAACTAAACAATGTGTTGCTCATTGTGTTGTTTGTTTTCTGTTTCAGCCGCGCTAGCAGCGGTCGAGTGCGCATGCGCGCGCCGACACCACGAGTCTCGTCGCACTGTGCCAGGTGCGCGAACTGGCGTCGAACTCGGGACCAGATCACCAGTGCAGTAAGACGACTGATTAAACCGTGTCGACAACGATAAGAACAGACGAGTTCGCGTGTTCGATTGTTAGCCCAGGTTGAAGAAACTTTCACAGTGATTTTCTGTTTTTTAAATTGATTACGTTATTTACTGCTGGTTCAGTAGGTATTAGTTGTGTAAACCTAATAACGATACGTAAAATCTTGAAGGTCCATTAAAATCATATTTGTCATTAATTCCATCTAATATTAGTATATTCTCAGTGTTTCCAATTTTGAATTAATATTTATATATATAATATCGTTGTCTTCTATAATAATATTAATAATTAACGTTAAGAAGAAGTGAAACAGTGAAGTGAAACAGTGTCATTATAATCGTTTACATAATAATCAATTACAACACGTCAACCGAGGGATTCGAACCAAGTTTTTAATTATTAAAATTGTGTTAAAATTTGAATTATATATAGAAATGGTGAAATAATCTCTTAAATCTCAATACACCGACCAAGTCAAGCCATCATGTTGTCCTACATGCTACCCGTCGAGGAAAAACCACCCTTAATGCCAAACAAAACACATCTCCAATTAGACTTAGATGCTCGTACTGATCCTTCCGACCGTCCCGGGTCTCGAACGAGGCCCCTCAAGACCGTAGAAACTTCCTCAGCCATTCGGCCAATAGACATTAGTACTGAAATCAAGAACGGTATCGAATCTTGTGAACGAATTACGAACGGTAATATTAATAAGAGAACAATCATTAAAAGTCAGTCACGGAATACTACTTTATCGACGACTGGATCGACTACTATATCGACTGATTCGAGTATAAGCAGTATAAGTAGTTCCGACCTGCCTGGGAATACACCGACTGATAAACCGAGGCCGAAACTGTGCGTGAATGGTATCAAGACGTCACTAAAGAGGTAAGAAAGACGATGATGATTGATTGTGTTTTTATTATGCTTTTATACGCATTGTTGGGATCGTTAGGCTTGTTTAGATTGTCTTGGCAGACAGACAAGGCGAGATGTCGCAGATTGTCGGAATAATGCTTGGCAGATGGAAGGAATAACTTTTAGGAGATGAACTGTGTTATTTAAAGGCCTAGAACACTGCGTGATATACTTACTTTTAAAGAAGTTCATCCCTATATTTCACTTTCAAGTCTGCGTACTTTTTTATTTATCGTAAAACATGTACTTTTATATAAAGATAATGTGAACTAATTTGAAAGATGTTATCATTTCGTTGCAGTTTTATTTGTATTCAAAACAATCTTAAAAGTATTGTCTTATAATTTGGGAGAATTTTATAACACAACTATTCGAACAAGTACAAGCGCAAAGATGACACAAACCCACAAACTTGATTGACATCTTCATTCGTTAGTTCATCCCTTC
The DNA here is from genome assembly GCA_907164805.1 of Brachyptera putata. Classification (NCBI taxonomy): domain Eukaryota; kingdom Metazoa; phylum Arthropoda; class Insecta; order Plecoptera; family Taeniopterygidae; genus Brachyptera; species Brachyptera putata. Next base: position 21,001,921 of record OU015471.1, on the reverse strand, counting down.
AAATTCTTTCAGGGCAACTTTATGCCAAGTGAATGTTTACATGTCGCGCTCATGAAATGAAGGTGCTCGGAACTGACGAAAACCAAGCCCTTTAATTAATTATAGTGGAAATTAGAAAGAGGAATGTATAATTAAAATAAGACAAAATGTAGCAGTATTTGGATAAATTAATGACTGAAATGAAAAATCCGCATGAATGATAAACTAATGATCAAAACTATTTTCAAATATTTATATTAGTTTAACGACGAACCCTCCTGATTATACTACGATCTATTGGCGTCTATTTGTCCTGTATGAGATGATGGGAAGATGAGATGAAAGGTTATTTCGTTAGATGGTTGGATAGTGGGAAGGAGTCGGTCGTGGCCTGTTGTTAAGGAACCATCCCAGTATTGACCTGAACGACCGAGGGAAACCACGAAAAACCCCTGTCAGGATGGTCGACCATGGCGGGAATCGAACCCCAGTCTCCTGAATGACGGTTCAGTGTATTAACCACTCGGCCACACGTCTCAGTGAGAGTACAAATTAAAAGTAAGATGAACAAACCCAAAAGCTCTACTAACATGGGCGTCGGCAGGGGGGGGGGGGGGGGGGCAAGGGGGTGCACTTGCCCCCCCCCCCTGGGACCAGGCAGAAATTTATTTGAAAAATTGAAATTGTTTTTTTTTGAACAATGAAACTTTGTAAGTACCGACTGTACCGGTGACATATTTGAACATGTCTTGTTACGCGGGTGGTCATGAGTCTGATGTGACTGGGGTGGGTAGGCAAGGCTATGCCTTCGCCGACTGACGAATATGATTTATTGGGCTATTCTTATTTGCTGGACATTTTGATAGTGGGTATCATACAGACCAATCAGATTCTAATAACTCATTTTGGCTATTTTGTACGATGAAATATCTGAAGAAGATGAATATGGATCAACTATTTGCATAGAATTCAACCAATTCAACATTATTTGTCTTCTTTCTCTATACAAATCAAAAGCCAATTAAATAGTCCCAAAACCTCCCAAAACACCATAAAACAATGGAATTTCGAAAAATCCCCTTGGGGAGCCCTCTCCCCCACTCCCATTGGGATAATTGTGCATTTTTGAATTTGGGATATTTTGGCCTTCCTTAAATTTCTTCCTGCCGACGCCCATGTGTACTAAATAATATGTATCATAATATCATAACGAGATGTAGGTATCATTTGACACGATCTTGAGGCACGAAAACTTCGGGAGGCAATTGAAAAAACTGATTAGAAATTAATTGAATGAACTAGCTTACAAAATGAGTGACAAAAAGCTAGTTCGGATGTAGTTTAGAATTGTGTTGTGTCTGACTTTTTGTGCCATTGCTTGACAAACACTTTTGTCAAAATCAACCAATTTCCGTGTCGAGTAATATACGCCTTATACACCCAACATTTATCTCATTTTTAGATGAGCGTGGGCGAAGATTCCATTTCATGTTTTAGAAGAGAACGGGCTTGTATTTATGTGTTTTTGACTGGAGGGGGGGGGGGGGGGTGGCGGAGTGGCAAGCAGGTCAGATAAAGATAAAATCGACTTACAATTTTTTTTCTCAACTTCGGAGTCATACCAGAATAGATTGGTTTGGTTTTTGAGCAAATTCGGTCAGGAGTTTTTCGGAGAGTAGGCCTATCGGCTTCTGTCAAGTAACAAATGAAACACAATTGTTACCATAGCAACAAAGTGAACTGGTGAATTACCAAACATTCTGATTGGTCAATTCTAACTGATGGACATTGTTGTCTGTCTCTTTCAACAATGGGTGACGTCACTTGACAGAAGCCTATTGATGAAATTTTGAAAATTCCCAGCAACATGACCTAGTGGATTTTTTTTTTTTTTTAATTATAAAATTGAAAAATACATTCTTCAAAATAGCCAGAGCAATGATGGACATTTTAAAAAACAATTTTCCGATAATTTTAATGATAATCAGACAGGAAAATAACGAAGAAAAACTCATGAATATAAGCTTGAAAATTGTAATCAACAGGTAGGCTCTTAAACTTCAAAGTAGTCCAAGGTCTGTAGACATACTGTGAGCTGCTAGAATATTTTTCTTTCTGATTTTCATACTTCTACGCTCTCGATCACTTCTTCTTACGACGTTCATGTAGGGCGTTTTGCTAGTAATAATACTAGAAACTGAAAACTGGAACGCTTTTTGTCTTCATTTTATCTGTATCTTCGAGCGTTATCTAAACTTATTAGTTTTATTATGTTCACTGCAATAAATGCTATTTATATTTTATGACCATCTTTAAGACTGACTAGAGAAGAGACGTGTTCTACGTTTTTTCATTATACTTGGAAATTATAAATGATGAATCATTCATGCCATATGCCGTGTGCTTCATACACTGAATTAGATCTCATATTTGTGTTTTTTGTGTAACATGTTTTTATAGGTATAATTTTGCTATTAAATTGAAGTATCTGAAGATTCTATTCGAATTTTCATAAATCAGTAAACAAATATCCCTGAAAATCCCTGAATCCCCTGAAATCTCTTGAAATCCTGAAATCTCTGAAATCCCTGGAAATCTCTGAAATCTCCTGAAATCTCTGGAAATCCCTGAAATCCCTGAAAATCCATGAAATCTCTGAAATCCCTGAAAATTCCTAAAATCTCTTGAAATCTCTTGAATCAGGTGCAGGCCTACATAAAATTTGCGAGTTGGTAACCTCTCGTACAAATATTAACCTCGATCCTCTCGTGCATGCGCCTAGTTTTCTCGCCTTCGTTCTCTTCACTCAATCAAATGCCGCTGCAGACAACTCAGCTAACCATAAAGGAAAGAGACTGCCACGAATCTACTCTGGACCGCTTCCAATCTACAAATAGACACTTTACGCAGACTTGTCCGCAATTTTCTTTTTTTTTTACTTTTTTATCAAACACCAAAAACAAGCTATTTTGGGTTATCACAGAATAGAAGAAAATGGCTGATAATTTGAAAAAGGACATCGCATCCCTTAAACTGGATTCGACGATATTTATTTCTCTATTTTCAGAACAAAATATAGATCATCATCTCAATTTCAGAATTATAATGATTTAATTTGTTTTTCTGAGACCATAAGTCATGACGTAGGCATTACCGATTCTGTGTAGAAACATGAACAGAATCGAGTACCGTAGTGTCTACGTCACGACTCAGAAGATAGGGTAGTCTCTGGAGGACAAATAAATTCATTCTAATTTCTGAAATTGAGCTGATGATGTCTAGTTTCCTCTAGAAACAATTGAATGAATATCGTAATTATTCGATAATATCTAGTTCCAGGGTTGTGATGTCCTTTAAGGTTTGATTGCGTGGAAACTGACCACTAGTCGGGCGTGGGTTCGATTCTCGCACACTGTTCATCTATCACATCTGTACACCTACTCTACAGATAGATGTATAGAGTTATTAGATGAGCTTTAGCGAGGATTCAATTTGACATACTGAAAAAAATTGGCGTTCGTTTTTTTTTTTTTTTTTTTTTTTTTTTTCGGTTCTCCACAGGTCAAACGGCTACAGCTATCAACTTCAAACTTTTTTTTTCAATATGGTTCCTCATCTAACTTAGATCTGTATAGTTTTGTGGCATTATCGGGGCATAACCTTTTTTTTATGAATTTTAGAAATTTTAAAAATACCCATTAGAATAACATAGCGGAAAAAAAGAAAATATTTCATTTTCCATAAAAACGATATTTTGCGTGAAGTTGAATTACATTTTGATAAACATTTCTGAGAATTTTCAGCTTGATCAGGTCAGCCATTTCTAAGAAAAACATAAAATGTGCTAAATTGGTACCACTTGAAGCAGTTTTTACCCATACTATTACTATTCGCTTGTCTAACAACGCATATATGGCGTTTTCCTAGTTGAACTTGAATGAAATCAATTTCCACTCTCACCGTACTGATCTTCAACTTATATAATTTTATACACTGTAGAGAGATTGTCTTTACCGGAAATATCTGTACGTGTAGTTATCCTGTAAACTATTGCAGTCAATGTTGGTGATAAAAAGCAGCTGTACACGAAATTGATTTTTCTACATTAAATTTTCATAGTCATTTTGTATATCTCAATTAAAGATGAAAAGGAAAGAATGAAAGAACATACATGCTACCATTTTGTACCATTTTTGTTTCATTTTTTATTTTATAAACAATAAAACCGACGAAATATGATTATACTGTCGGTGTCACCCAACAATAAAGAAAAGCGAGTCGTAAAATATACGTATAATTAAACTTGACAGCGTCATAAATGACATTCCTTTCAAATCTCATTTAAAACCGTTATTAACATTTCATTCTCTCATTTTCTGTTGATTCGTTGTTAATGTTTGAAGCATAAGGCGTCCCCAGTCTCCATAGGGGAAGAAGTTCCCACTAGGGTGATTATTTGTGAACATTGTGAATTTTTATTATGGATCGACCATATTTAATAAGGTACTTCTCTGCACGATGTGAAGCAGTTTCACAAAAATACGTTCATCCGGAATGCCACTACGATTGTTTATGCTTTAGTTGACACTGAAAATGGTCACAAAACATGTACCTCGCCTGACGTTACACGCACCATTTGATTACTTCTTGAGATATTGTAAATGAATATTATTGCTTAACGTCCCCACCAACAGCTAGGTTATACGGGGGTACGAGTGGGCAGGTGATTATGAAGTGATGATAAGTGAAAGGACATTTACAAAAACCCATGCCTTATGCGGGACTCGACAGTTTCTGAAGCGGTGCCTCAGCTGACCGAGCTACCACGGGCGGCCCTGAGATATTTTGTCGTGTATGGTATCGATGTGTTCCTAAAACAATTGACATTGGGCTAAACTGAGAATGAACAGTTCAAGCTCAACCATATGTGCTTGGCATACAAGACCAGGAATGATCATGCCATTTTTTGCTTTAAATCAAGGTAACAGCCTACTATTTAGTATCAATATGGTTACAGGTATGCTGATGAAATTTAGTTTGTCTGATAGAGGAAGGTTTACTCAACCAACATGTCATGTCATCATGTCAACATGTCAACATATCAACATGTCAACATGTCAACATATCAACTTGTCATCTTCGTACTAACTAACTACATCTACTGTTTTTTTTACGTATTTCCAACGGGAGCCCGTAAACTGTACCCTGATATTGTGGACCACAAAACTGTATCCAAATGTCGTGAGGATAAAGTGGACCACAAAGTAGATATACTGTACCCCAAAGCTAGTTAGACATTGTGAACCCCGATATTGTGGCCCCTAATATAGTGGTCCAGAAAACTAGAACATTGGGGTCCAGAATATCTTTTCCAAACGACTAAATAGATATTGTGGACCCCAGTAAAGTGACACACAAAGATTCGTCATTGTTAACCTCGATAAACTGGACCCCGATATAGTGGACCACAAAACTGTATCCAAATGTCGTGTGGATATAGTGGACCACAAAGTAGATATACTGTACCCCAAAGCTAGTTTGACATTGTGAACCCCGATATTGTGGCCCCTAATATAGTGACCCAGAAAACTAGAACACATAGTGAACCCCGATATTGTGGCCCCCAATATAGTGGTCCAGAAAACTATAAAACTATAGACACCGGGGTCCAGAATATCTTTTCCAAACGACTAAATTGATATTGTGGACCCCAGTAAAGTGACACACAAAGATTTGTCATTGTTAACCTCGATAAACTGGACCCCGATATAGTGGACCACAAAACTGTATCCAAATGTCGTGTGGATATAGTGGACCACAAAGTAGATATACTGTACCCCAAAGCTAGTTAGACATTGTGAACCCCGATATTGTGGCCCCCAATATAGTGGTCTACAAAACTAGAACACCGGGGTCCAGAATATCTTTCCCAATAACTGAATTGATATTGTGGACCCCAGTAAAGTGATACACAAAGACATGGGCGTTGTAAAACTGAAAACTGTACCCCGATATAGTGGACCACAGAAAAGATATTCTGGACCCCGGTGTTCTGGTTTTGTAGACCACTATATTGTGGACCACTATATTGGGGGCCACAATATCGGGGTTCACAATGTCTAACTAGCTTTGGGGTACAGTATATCTACTTTGTGGTCCACTATATCCACACGACATTTGGATACAGTTTTGTGGTCCACTATATCGGGGTCCAGTTTATCGAGGTTAACAATGACGAATCTTTGTGTGTCACTTTACTGGGGTCCACAATATCAATTTAGTCGTTTGGAAAATATATTCTGGACCCCGGTGTCTATGGTTTTATAGTTTTCTGGACCACTATATTGGGGGCCACAATATCGGGGTTCACTATGTATTCTAGTTTTCTGGGTCACTATATTAGGGGCCACAATATCGGGGTTCACAATGTCCAACAAGCTTTGGGGTACAGTATATCTACTTTGTGGTCCACTAAATCCACACGCCATTTGGATACAGTTTTGTGGTCCACTCGGGGTCCAGTTTATTGAGGTTAACAATGACGAATCTTTGTGTGTCACTTTACTGGGGTCCACAATATCTATTTAGTCGTTTGGAAAAGATATTCTGGACCCCAATGTTTTAGTTTTCTGGACCACTATATTGGGGGCCACAAAACCAAAGTGTTTGTACAATATTCGGATTTTACAGTGTGGGCCACAATACTGGGGTCCACTTTATCTTTTTCTTGTGGTGCAGAATATCGGGGTACACAATACTGTGGTACACAAGAGCGGTACCCTTTCCAACTAGTTTACCAAAATTTTCTTGGAATTTTTCATTTTTTTAAATTCGAAATTTTTAATATACCATTTCCACATTGATACATGAAAAAAAATGATACATTTTTGTGGGTGGAATCCCACATTGCTATCGGGTTTGGTCTTGTCTTCTCTACTACTGGACTTGATTGTCTCCTTTTCCTGTTTCGTCCACATTTTGTCAAGTTGTCTACTTGTTTATTCTGCCAAGAAGCAGCTGCAGAAGTACTGCCTCCCACCGTCTTGTTTTTCAATGATATTTCAAGCACATTTTGTAAGAAAAATAAGTGTTTGATGTTGTAAAGTTTAATTATATTTGTTTTACAGTTGATACATCGTAAATAGAAAAAGATTCAAGTTGTAACCGTAAGACTTGAAGTAGATCCAGATCCGATTCGAATCTCGATCGGTTTTTGTTCGACCTGAGCTGAGTGAGCTTATAGCGTGTGTAAAGCTTCCATTCTGAATGTCGAGGAGCGACTTTACAACCCCGTATAAGCCCCAACGCGAGATACAAGAGCTGCATTCGCTTAAAAACTGCTCCGAGTGGTACCAATTTAGCACATTTTATGTTTTTTCTTCAAAATGGCTGACCCGATCAAGCTGAAAATTCCCAGAAATGTGTATCAAAATGTAATTCAACTTCTCGCAAAATTTCATTTTTTTGAAAAATGAAAATATTTTCTTTTTTTCCGCTGTGTTATTGTAATGGGTATTTTTGAAATTTCTAAAATTCATAAAAATAAAAGTTACCACCCGATAATGCCAAAAAACTATACAGATCTGAGTTAGATGAGGAACCATATTGAAAAAAAAGTTTGAAGTTGATAGCTGTAGCCGTTTGACCTGTGGAGAACCGACAAAAAAAACATGAAAAAAAAATTATAAACGAACACCAATATTTTCAGTATGCCAAATTGAATCCTCGCTAAAGCTCGTCTAAATAATTGAGTAAATATTTGTATGAATTAACTTTTATAAATTAATTAATGAATTGATATATTGTATATATATATATATATATATACATATATATATATATATATATATATATATATATATATATATATATATATATTATATATATATATATGCATGTATATATATATATATATATATATATATATATATATATATATATATATATATATATATATATATATATATATATATATATATATATATATATATATATATATATATATATATATATATATATATAGGCCCTATATATATATATATTTATATCGTGAACTTCAGGGTTCTGATTTTATATGATCAAATGACTATATAACTGTTCATTTGAAATGAAATCGATATTACATACAATCAAATATTGATTTCTTCATATCAGTTATTTTATAAATCACTCCATTCTTATTTATATCTCTGATTACTCCATCTTTCAGTGTACTAAGAAACTACTATCCAAGGTTAAAAGTTGCAACTTGACAGATAATAATCCCACTACTCGGTTGCCAAATGTTGAAATAACGCCACAGTAGACCATGAACGTGAACCAAGTCCGAGGCTATATGTGTCCCGATGTTTAACGACGGCGACATGCGCCAGGTATGAGTTATTCTCGACGGTGCGTCGTGGCGCCCGTTGGGAGCGTCCCGACGGCAGTGACCTTGAAACATAAGGTCGACCACAGCGTATGATGGACGGATTGCTAAACAAACCGGCGGATTTAGACGTTGTTTATTATTCTGATTTAGCTAGTAGGTCGTTTGTTGCAAACAAATCGAGTTGGCTTGATTGATTTCTGTTTGAATGTTTCTAATGTGATATTTGTGTGTATGTCAGGATAAATATTTAATATATATTTGGTTCTGACCTTTGAAAGTATTATTTTATTTATTATACATGCAGGAAAATGGTCAGAATGGGAAAAAGATATAAATAGCCTAGGGTATTTTCATTCAATTAATTCATTCATTCAATATTTCAATGAAGAATTCTGTTGAATACATCGTATATATATAGATACGGTACATAGATTTTTCAATTTTATATTGGGTTGATACCGACGTCCTGTACTGATGGTTACGGTCTATTGGCGTCGGTGCCGCCCCGATGGCCAAGTCAATTATCGCTTGCGGTAGTAACTGAAGTCACCGTTGGGCGTGGGTTCGAGTCCCGCATAAGGCATGGGTTTTTGTAAACGTCCTTTCACCTGTCATCACTCCATCGTTTCATTATCATCCGCTCATTCGTACTCCCATATAACCTAGCTGTATGTGGGGTCGTTTAACAACATTAAAAAAAAAATGCGTTGGTGAATGATATATGAGATGATGGGATGTTGACATGGAAGGTTTTTTATTATGTGATGATTAGTGGGTTAGAGTTGGTCGTGGCCCATTGTTAAAAATCCCAGTATTGACCTGAACGACATAAAGAAACCACGAGAAAACCCTGTCAGGATGGTTGACCATGGCGGGAATCGAACCCCGGTCTCCTGAATGAGGGTTTAGTGTGCTAGCCACTCGACCACTTGGCTCAGTAAAACACATTTTCATTGAAGTTGGGAGTATGGTGCATAATTTTCAAATACGAAATTTAATCACTAATTTTCTATACAACAATTGATCCTATTTCTCTCCCTGTAGTAGGCATCACACAAGTATACCATATGTATGTCACTTTGGCGTTAACATTAAAATTTTCCAGTTTAATTAATTATGTATTTAAAAATTGAATGTTATTGTTCAACATTTGTTGTGTCGTGTATGTCTGTGATTCTGTGGAAACGCACGGTATTCTATTTTTACCACAATTCATATATATTATTTAATATTCAGAATACCCGAGCTATAGCGTATCAAGTAATAATGGGAGGCAGGCACGATACTGGATTACAACACACGTATTTCCTTCATGGTCGACCATCCTTGCAGAGGTTTTTCGTGATGCCTTTTTGTGGTTTATTTCGTGGTTTTCCTCAGTCATTCAGGTTCTTACCGGGATGATTCCCTAAAAACAGGCCAGGACCGACTCATTCACACACACATAATAAAATAACTTTCCATCACAATCTTCCCATCGCACCTCAATCATCATTCACCCACGCCAATAGATCTTGGTTATAAAAGTACGTTGCTAAACCCAATATCAATGAAAAAGCATTAATAAAATAACACTTTTTTTTTTAGTGATCCTTACAACCCTAACAACAGCTACATTATACGGGGGTACGAAAGAGCGGGTGATAATGAAAGGATGAAGTGATCATAAGTGAAATGACGTGTTCAAAACCCTATGACTTATGCAGGAGTGGAACCCATCCACGTTCGACCTGCATTTAGTTCCTAACGCAGTGCGATAGTTGACTGCGCCACGGGGACGGATAAAATAATAATAATAATGATTTTGAAAAAAGCTCTGCACTCTCTCTCTCTCTCTCTCTCTCTCTCTCTCTCTCTCTCTCTCTCCCCCCCCACTCTCTCTCCCCCTCTCTCTCCCCCCTCTCTTTCTATAATATTTTATAAATATATACATTTAAATATAAATATAAATATATATATATACACTGGCGTCGGAACCGGGGGGGGCAGGGGGGGCAATGCCCCCCCCAACTTTCGGCCAGGGGGGGGCAAGGGGGGGCAAGAAAAAGGTCTTGCAAAAAAAAATGAAGAGACGAGAAATAGAAAAGACGAAAAAAAGAAGGAAGAGAGAAGGAAAGAAAGAAAAAAAAAAGAAAGAAAGAGTAAGAAGGAAAGATGTAGACCTATTTAGATAGATCAAATCGTACATAGATTCATATTTCACATTGCATAGAAAATCAAATATCAGATGGGCACCTTCAGTTTTAGGAGAAAATTGATTTTTGCATCTAAATCTCATCTGGAACACGTTGAACCATATTAAAAAAGGTGTGATTTAAAGGAATTTGGTGTACTGTTTTGGAATGATAGCTCTGGTAAGTAGTTATTAGTTACAGGAATCAACAAAAAAACCTACCGGCAGTGCTTCTTTCAGATATAAATTATTCATTACAATTTTTGTAAATTTTGTAAATTTCCAAAATTCGAACAGTCGCAACAATGACAATACAATGAAATGGAGAAAGGGAACTTCCAATAAGGGTCGTTCGGTGACTGCCAGGGGCGTCAAATTTAAGGGGCGCTATCGGCGCACATTTGTAACATTCTATTAATAATAATATGTCATAAATCGCATTCTATTTTACTTGTGCATTATTGGGTGGAGAAAATGTTATCATTCGAACAGCATTGTTATCGAAAGACATAGATTTTTCTTGGATCAGCCATTCAGCAAAACTAGTTCTTACCACACTAAAGAATTCATGAATTCCAGAAATTTCGTCCAATTCCCAAACCCGTAGAATCGCATTTAAAAAGATAAATTCACAAAAATTTTCCTGCGGGGCTTGATACCTCCCTCACTCGCATTCACTTTCACTATGCGCATATAGTTTTTGGGGCTCATAATTTAGTCCTTGCCCGTGGCGCTAAAATGAGCCAGACTGACCCTGCAGTTACAATAACTATGTTTGGCAAATATCAGTTGGGCACATCTAGTTCTTCAAAACAATTAATTTTGTCATCTAAATCTTATCTGAAACACGTTAAATCGTGTTAAAAAAGGGTAATTTAAAAAAAATCCCTGCGGGGCCAGAGGGGGTCCTTCCCCATTGCCCCCCGCGGGTCGCATGCTTCGCGTTAACTGGCCTTTGTACAACTGTTCTTATATGGCATTTTCTTTTCCAAACTGAGATCCCCCCCTCCCCATCTTGGTATTCTCAGTATTTTGTCCTTCTATCCTGAAAAATACCCAAATGTTATTGAATGTGTGGCACCCCATACTTCCTTCCTCCGCGGGTCGCAATTTTGAGCTTGCCCCCCCCTACTTTGAAAACGTTCCGACGCCCCTGTATATATATATATATATATATATATATATATATATATATATATATATATATATATATATATATATATATATATACAGGGGCGTCGGAACGTTTTCAAAGTAGGGGGGGGCAAGCTCAAAAATTGCGACCCGCGGAGGAAGGAAGTATGGGGTGCCACACATTCAATAACATTTGGGTATTTTTCAGGATAGAAGGACAAAATACTGAGAATACCAAGATGGGGAGGGGGGATCTCAGTTTTGAAAAGAAAATGCCATATAAGAACAGTTGTACAAAGACCAGTTAACGCGAAGAATGCGACCCGCGGGGGGCAATGGGGACGGACCCCCCTGGCCCCGCAGGGAATTTTTTCAAATTACCCTTCTTTTAACACGATTTAACGTGTTTCAGATAAGATTTAGATGACACAATTAATTGTTTTGAAGAACTAGATGTGCCCAACTGATATTTGCCAAACATAGTTATTGTAACTGGAGGGTCGTTCTGGCTCATTTTAGCGCCACGGGCAAGGACTAAATTATGAGCCCCAAAAACTATATGCGCAGAGTGAAGTGAATGCGAGTGAGGGAGGAATCAAGCCCCGCAGGGAAATTTTTGTGAATTTATCTTTTTAAATGCGATTCTACGGGTTTGGGAATTGGACGAAATTTCTGGAATTCATGAATTCTTTAGTGTGGTGAGAGCTAGTTTTGCTGAATGGCTGATCCAAGAAAAATCTATGTCTTTCGATAACAATGCTATTCGAATGATAACATTTTCTCCACCCAATAATGCACAAGTAGAATAGAATACGATTTATGGCATATTATTATTAATAGGATGTTACAAATGTGCGCCGATATCGCCCCTTAAATTTGACGCCCCTGGCAGTCACCGAACGACCCTTATTGGAAGTTCCCTTTCTCCATTTCATTGTATTGTCATTGTTACGACTGTTGGAATTTTGGAAATTTACAAAATTCACAAAAATTGTAATGAATCATTTATATCTGAAAGAAGCACTGCCGGTAGGGTTGTTTGTTGTTTTCTGATAACTAATAACTACTTACCAGAGATATCATTCCAAAACAGTACACCAAATTCCTTTAAATCACACCTCTTTCAATATGGTTCAACGTGTTCCAGATGAGATTTAGATGCAAAAATCAATTTTCTCCTAAAACTGAAGGTGCCCATCTGATATTTGATTTTCTATGCAATGTGAAATATGAATCTATGTACGATTTTATCTATCTAAATAGGTCTACATCTTTCCTTCCTACTCTTTCTTTCTTTTTTTCTTCTTTCTTTCCTTCTCTCTTCCTTCTTTTTTCGTCTTTCTATTTCTCGTCTTTTCAATTTTTTTTGCAAGACCTTTTTCTTGCCCCCCCCTGGCCGAAAGTTGGGGGGGGCATTGCCCCCCCCGCCCCCCCCCCCGGTTTTTCCGGGGCCCCAAATGTAAAATTAAAATAAAAATTATTAATATGGGGAAAAAAATTTATAAGGATAAATTTTTTTAAATTTTTACTTAAAATTCCGGGTTTTTTAGGGAAATCCAGTTAATTACAAATCCCCCAAAAACTATTTTTTTAAAAAGGGTACAAAAAAAATTTTCACATGTCCCCAAAGGGGTAAATAAAAATTAATCCGCAAAAATTTCTTTTCTTAACCCCACTAACTTGGGTGAAAATTACCGGCCCTTTGGGCTAACAAGGCCCAAAATTTTTTCCCGGAATGGGATAGTTAGTGGATTAAGAAATAGTTGCGGACCCAATTTTGGTTATCCCCCTTTGGTTTTACATAATGCTTTTTCCTTTACCTTTAACAAATATTAAAGGGTTGTATTAAATGGGGGGTTTCGAAAAAACCGGGGGCCCAAAAGGGGTTTTGCCACCAAAGGGTGGGGTTTGTACCGTAGGGCAGTTACAAATCGCAGTTTTAAATAAAAAATAAAAAACCCTAAAATTCGGCGGAGAAATTGTTATTTTTGGGAAAGGGGGAAAAAAACCCGCATTAAAGCCGTGAAGCTTGGGGGGAAGGGTTTTGTTTGCGTTTGGGCAAGCATGAAAAACCCCCTCTCCCCCGGGCTTTAAAGGGGTCACTCTCAAACCCGACCCCCCCGGACATTGAAAATTTGGGGAACCTTTCGGGGAAAAAAAACCATTAACCCTTTCACAGTCTTTGGGGTGGGGCGAGGTGCATGGAAAAATTGGGGGCAACAGTTTAAAAAAATCAGGTACGTTTTAATTAGTTTTAAAAAGGGTTGGGTTTTTAATTAGTCCATGGGAGTCGATCTGGGGAAAATTTTCATTTTTTTTTCCCCTTATGAAATTCAAAATTTAAATGAAGAGGGGAACCCCGGATTTTTTAAAAAAACTTTAAGATGGTGGACAAAATAACTATAAACACAAAAAAAGGTTTTTTACCTACCCTTTTCCGTAAACAATTTTTCCCCGATAGGAAAATTTTTCGTAGCCCCTTTTGCCACCCTTAAAAGCGGGTTTTTTGAAAATTTTCTGATTTTTTTTTCCCTTTGGAATTTTGGATATGGGTTCTTCCGTTCAAAAGTTTTTCACCAAAAACCCCCAAATACCACCATCTGTATAATCCGGGAGCACAAAGGGACCCGTTTTTACCAACTAAATTGTTAAAATATTGGGTATTTATCTTTTAATTTAAAGGGTGCAAAAAAAAAGCATATGTACCCAAAAGGGTTTAAAAAGTGATTTTGCAAATTTTTCTAATTTTAACATAACCCTCATCACGGGGGTTACAGGGGGGGCTGAAATTAAAATTTACATAAAATTGGGGTTAAAACCGGGCCCTTATATCGTGTTTCGCCGGGAAAAGGAAAAACAGAATTGCCACGGGGAATTTAAAAATTTGGAACCCCCCCAAAAAAATGAAAGGGAAAACAAAAACTGAAACAATGAACTTTTTTTAAATTTTTAATTAATTCTTTTTTTGGGTTTTTTTTTTGTGCGAGCTCTTTTTTTGGGGTTTAAACCCCATGAGGGGGTGTTTAAAAAAACCCAAACTAAAAAATTGTCAACTTTTCGTTTACATTTTCCCTTCGCGTAAATTTAATTTTGGGGGAAGGGATTTGATATTTTTAAAATATGTATTGCCCCACCTTTTATCAAAAAATTTTTATTCTTTGGGTTTTGGGTTTGCTAAGGTTCTTCGTCCCCCACTAATAGCAGCACTAGCACGCGATAGGGTTTTCAAGGGTTATCAAAGATTTTTTTAAAAAGATCCTAAACCCGGTTTAAAGAAATTTATTTTCCCTAAAAATTTCATTTTTTTTGGTCTTTTTGCTATTAAAAAAACGTACGGGTTAATGTTTTTTTGCGTTTTTAAAAACTTTTTTTAAAACCAAAATTTAAATAGCTTTTTTTTTTGAAATTTTATTTAAAAAACGCCCGATGTCCCATTTTTTTTTGGAAACCCCAGATTCAACAAAAAATTATATCCTTAGGTTCATGTTGGGGCTGAATTATAGGTATATAAAAATAAAAAAGGAAAACCGAAAGTGAGAAATAAAAAACTATAAAATCCCCTTTTTTATATTTTTAAAAACCCTTTCTTTATTTCTCTTTTTTGAAAAACTTTGGGTCTTTCGGGAAAGGGTTTCTTTCAAAGCATGGGGTCTCTTTTAGACACAAAAAAATAGTTTTTTAAAAATTAGGCTTAATTTGTAAGTTTCTTGACCCATCGGGGTCACCTTGCTGAGGAAAACGCCCATAGAAAAAAAAATAAAAATTTTATGTACTGAAAAAGGGGTTTAAACATTTTTCTCTTTAAGCTTTTTTTCAGTTTTTTCAATCATCTTTTCATTAACTCTGCTTCGAAAACAAACATATTAAATCCGTTTAAAAATTCAAACCCTGCAATCGGGGTTAACACCCTTTAAATTTTAATCTTTATTTTTCAAAAAAAAAATCTAAAATGAAAAATTTATATTTTACAATTTCATTTAAAATAAAGTACATTAAAAAATGATTTTTCCAAAAATTTTTTCAATTTGGATTTTTGTTTAATTTTAAATGTTCCCCCAAAAATGAGGGGGTGCAAGGGGAAAATCGGGTCGCTAGCCTGCAAAAACCGTCTTTTCGGAACCCGGGGTTTCAATTCCCGATATTTTTTTTGGGTTCTTCCCTGGCGGGGTTTTTCCCCCCCTTTTTTCCCGACTCTTTTATTTTAAAAAACTTCCCAACTTTTTGAAAATTTAAAAAATAAGAACCCGGAATCGATGGGATTTTTAAATCACGAAAAAAAAACACTTTAAAAAAATACCTTTCATCTGATGGTTCGAGTTTTTAAAACAATTATACATCCCCCCCCAAATAATTTCTTTGGGCCCATCATACGGCGTGGGAAAACCCCGGTTAAAATGTTTTTTAAAACTTAGAAAAATCCCAATCCCCTTTCCATTCCCTAAAACCAAAATTTTAGGAAAAATTTTTCAAGTTTTTTCGGGGCATATTTCTTTTTTAAAACTTTACCACCCCAGCGGCCCCCCCTTGGGGGTAAAAATTTTCTTTTCCCAAAAAACATAATTTAAAGTTTTTGGGAATTGGATCCCCCCCGGGCCCAAAAAACCCCAACCTTTTTTGCCTTACCTTATTAAAAGAAAAAAATGTTTTGTATCAATTTTTCGTTTTATTTTTTAAAAAATTTAAGGGACCCACTTACTCGGGGCCAACTTATGTTTTACGCTGTGGGCCTAAAGGTTCCCAAATGCTTTAAAAGGAATAAAAAAATGGGTTTTGGGGGTTTTAAAAAATTAAATTGGGAAATTTTTTTTCTTTTTGGGAAAAATTCTATTACTTTTGTAAATGAGTTTGTTATTTGCCCAAAATAAAATTTTAAATTTTGGGACATTGTAAAATTTAAATTTTTAATTTGCCTTTAAATAAAATTTTAATTTCTTGTTGAAATTGGGTTTGATTTTTTTTTCTTCCCGCTTACTTGTGGTTTAAATGAGATAAACTCTATTAAAAAATTTTAAAAAACTGGGGGATAAAAAATTGTTACGTATTTTTTGTAGGGGTCCCAAATTTTTCTGAAAAAACTTGTTTTTTGAATTTTAATACAGAAAAAAATAAATTTTTTTTTAAAATTAAAAAAAAATAGTATGTGTAATTGGGGCCCTATACATAATCCCAAATTCCCTTTATTTTTTTTTTGCTTTTTTTATAAAAACTAATTTATATCCCGGTTTTATAAATATTGGGGAAATACGTGGCTTTTCCCCAAAACGCCTATCACCCCTTTTAAAACCCCCCCCAATCCATGACTCCACCCAACCATTTTTTGTTTTGCTCTTATTTGAAAGGGCCAAAAAAGAAAATCGACTTTTTAAAAAAAAGGTTTAACCTTTCATTTTTCGCATTTCGAGGCGCTCGGGAAACCCCTTCTGGGGTTTAGTTTTTGGGGGAAAATGGGGTCTATTTCCCAACCCCCTTGGGCAACATAGGGGCAGCAGGGGTCGAGGGTAACAATATTTTTTGATTCAAGCTTCGCCGCGAAAAAAATATGTAACTGGGGTCATTTTAGATTTGGCATCAAATTTTAGGAAAACAAAAATATCCCCCCTTTGTTAACAACATTTTTTTTTGAAATTTTCCTAATGGAAAAGAATCTTTGCCGTAAAATGAAGCAAAAAATTTGGGCCAAACTTTCTCTTGATAAATAAAGGGATTTCCCCCCCCCCAAAATTTTTTCCCTTTTTTAATTATTTTTTTCAGGGGGGCCTACAATTTTAAAATTTTAAATGGAAAAAAATTTAAAATTTGAAAAAAAATGAGGGAAAATTGGGTTAAAAAAAAGGGAAAAAAACCCGGGTGGGGGTTAGCATAAGATAAAAAGGGAAGTTTGGGTTTTGAGTGATAAATTTAAACCCAAATTTCCCCTTTCCGCAAAATTAAAACCTTTTTGGATACTTTACCAATATTCGAAATTGGGGGACCTTGATTCACAAAAAAAAGGGGCGGGGGATTTTTCCCGGGTCTTTTTGGCCCAAGGGCATCATTTAAACGTTAAAGTTAAATTTTCCAGTTTTACATTTTTACTTTTCTCCAAATTTTTAAGCCAAATTCAGTTTTTTTACGAAAAAGACCGAACCAAACATAAAGAAAAAAATCCCCAAAAAGGGAATCAAAGTATTTTTTAAAAACCGAGATGCATTTTTCGGGCCCTTTTTCGGGTTTTAAAAATTTTAAAGGGCATAAAAAATGTACGGGTTTTCCCGGGATAAAGTTTGTTGGGTAACTGCTTCACAAAGGGGGGCCTATAGGAAAATTAGATTCTAAATAAAAAAATATTGTCGTTTTTAATAAATTAAACACCATATTCAAAAATAATCACCCTGGGGGAATTTTGGGCCCAATCAGACGGGGGAAAGGGCCCTTTAAATTTTGAACGGTAAAAAATTTTTTTGGGGGGGTTTTAAATTTAAAAAAACGAAATTTAATTAATTTAATAAAACTTTTGCCCTTTTAAATTTAGGGTGGAAAAGCCCGAAAATTTCCCCAAAAAAATGGAAATATTTTTTAGGGGCCCAAATACATTTTTTTTCATTAAAAATGGGGAATTTGGGACACCCGGGTTTATTCCCAAAAAATGTATACATTTTAT
The DNA here is from genome assembly GCA_907164805.1 of Brachyptera putata. NCBI lineage: Eukaryota > Metazoa > Arthropoda > Insecta > Plecoptera > Taeniopterygidae > Brachyptera > Brachyptera putata. The sequence goes on along the minus strand of OU015471.1, from coordinate 20,983,624 downwards.
AAAATTTATAAAAAATATTACAGAAATACAAAAAAAAACATAAAAATATTAAATTATACTTTGGGCCCCTTTAATACAAAATAAAAATGTCCCCCAAAATAATTTTAAAAAATAATGAGATTTTTTACCCCATCGATTCACTTTTTAAAAGCTAAACGTTAAACGTGCTGATGAACAGGGACGATTTTGGGCAAAAAAACGATCCATTTCCCCGACACTTTTTGGGGGAAACGAGTTGGGGTTTCGGCCTGCCCAGTAAAACATTTTAAAAAATCCCCATGAAAAAACAACCCAAAATTTTTTTGGGTTATTTCCAGGGGGGAAAAAAATTTGCAAAAAGTGGGTTTTTTAAAGGGGGAAAATAAAATGCCCATGGGAACTTTAAATTTGAATTTTTAGGGTTCAAAAAACTCAGTTCCCGGCCCCGGGTGCTAGGGTTATGGAAAAATTAGCGATGTCCCAAAGCATGGGGGCCGGTTTGGGTGTTACTGGAAAAAAAGGGGCTGTTTAAAGGGTCCAAAGTTCAAACCCCCGACGTTATACTATCTTTTTTTTTTTAGCAAAAAAAATAGCAAAGTTCCTTGGGAGCGCAGGTTATAGTTTAGGGGGTTTTTAAATTTCTATTGGGACCAAAAAAAAGGGAAAGTTCTAAAAAAATTTTGGGTTTTTTTTAAACCAGTGTTTTTCCCATAAAAAAAAACCCGGACTACCTGCACATGAAACGCAGGGTTGTGCCCCGGGCTCGCTTCATTGATCCGGGGGGACGGGGGAAATTTTCAAAACCCATTTTGGGATCCCCCCCGGGCCGCCCCTCTTTACGGGGTTTTTTTTCCTTTTTTTCCCGGGTTTTTTAATTTTAACCCGGGAGGTTTCCCTCCCAATAAAAAAATAAAAAAATAAACATAAATAATGAACAGAAACGATTTGGTTTTTGGCCAAATAAGTCTTCGCTTCCTCTCACCCCAGTTAGAAATTTTAAAAACCCAATTTGGGACCAATTCCAGGGGGAAAAAAAACCCCCCACTTTCCAGTTGCTATGGTTTAAATTAAAGTGCAAAAAAATGGGGGTGATTGTTTTTACACCGCCCCTGGGCGATTTGGGAAATTTGGGGGCCATTAGGCCACATCAAATTTTTTAAAAAACATTTCTTTGCATCCCCAGAAATTCATGGGGAAAAATTAAAATTCCCCCAAAAAAACCACAAAGACGATTTTGTTTAAAAAAAATGTGGAAAAGAGAGCTTTAAGGAAAAACCTTGCGCAAAACGGATTTTTTTATTCAAACGGTAAAAAGGAAAAATTTTTTTGAAAGTTTTTTTTCTGGGATTAGGGCAGGGGAGGGTGGGAAATCAGAATAAAAAATCTAAAGGCCTTCTTTCTTGGTGTGGTATTTTGGGGAACCATGTCCGTTTTGGGGGTATTAAAAAGGACTTTTAAAACCCCAAAAATTTTTGAATTTTTTTTTTAATAAAAAAAATTTCGATTTTTTAAAAAATTTTTCCCCTTTAAATTTTGGGGGGAGGGCCCCCAACCCCTAGGGGCCCCTTGGAATAAAGGGGAGTTTTTTTGGGAAAAATTTAAAAATGGGTAAAAATTAATAAAAAAAAGAAAATTAAAAAATAAAAAATAAAATTTTTTTTGGGACTAAACAAATTTACCCAAAAAACCCAAAAAAGGTTTTTTTAAATGTTTTTTTTTTTTTTTTTTTTTTGGGGGGTTTGGGTTTTTTTTAACCCATAACCGGAAAAATTTGGGGCTTGGGAATGTTTTTTTTTGGGGGTTTTTTTTTTTTTGGTTTTTTTTTTTTTTTGGGAAAATTTTTGGGTTTAACGGAAAAAAAGTTTTTCCCAAAAAATTTTTCAAAATGGTTATAAAATAGGGGGGGAAAAAAATTTAACCGGTTTTTTTTCCAAAAAAATTCAAAATATGGGAAAAATTCCCCTTTTTAAGGGTTTGGGGGGGGAAAATAAGGGAAATTTTAACCAAAAAAGCTTTTTTAAAAGGATTTTTGGGAACACCCAATAAAAGAATTAGGAACTATTAAAATAAAAAGAAAAAGGCCAATTTTTTTTAAATTTTTTTAAAAACTTAAAAACCAATATAAGGGAAAACTTTTTTTGGGAAAACCCAAGGGTTTTCCCAATAAAAAAACAAAAATTTTTTTTTTTTTTTTGGGTTTTCCGGGGGGGGGGGGGATGAAATTTTAAAGGGAAAAAGGGTTTTAATTTTTAAAAAACCCAAAAGGTCATTCCAACAAGGGCCGGGGGTTTTTGTTAAAAACCTTGGAAAAGGGGCCCAAAAGGGCCTGTATACATTCAAAAAAATGACGAAAAAATTTTTTTCCCCTTTCTACGTTCCAATTTCTCATCTAAACCCCCAAACCATTTTCCTGTTAAAATTTTCCCCCCTTACCTTTTTTTCCTTGTGTTTTCCGTTTTTTTAAAATAATGAATTTAAAAATTATATTTTCAGCCCAATTTCCTTCATGGGTGGGGATCCCAAAAAACCCAACCTAAAAAAACCCTTAAATTTCTTTTCAATTTGGGGTTTTCTTTTTTAAACCCTAATTTAATTTTTTAATAATGATCGCCCTTTTTGGCCAAAAACATCCGGGGGGGGGCGTTAAAAGCCAATAAAAAAAAATTTATTCCCAAAATTTGTTTGTTAAGCCAAACCTTTACGGGGCGGGGCTCGTCCCCTGGCCAAAACAAACCAGTCCCACGACATAAAAGGGGCCCACCCGGGGTTTTTAAAACATTAGGGGGCGGGGAAATGGGTTGCGCCCGCATTTTCCCTTCAAAATAAAAACCCCATTACGGGGGGCCGGGGGCCTAGTCCCCCCCGGTCACAGAAACTTTTTAAAATTTTTTACCCATTTTACGAGAAAGGAAAAAAACCCCCAAAAAATAAAAGCTCCAATTTATTTTTTTTACTAAAAAAAACCTTTATTTAAAAAAGGTTTTAAAACCCAAAGGTGTCGGGGGGGGTTGTACTTTTTAAAAGTGTATGTTTATTACAAATACAAAAAAAAATTTTAAAAAAAACAAATAAATGAAAAGTGAAGGTTTTTGGGAACCTTTAAAAAACACCCTTGTTTAAAAGGGGGATTATTCACAAAATAAAAGGGAATAATTTTAAAAACCTCTAAAATTTTTTATTTTCAATAAAAAAATTAATTTTTTTAAACTTCCCTAAAATTTTCGGGTTGTTTTTTTGTGTTTTAATTACATTCTTTCACATATTATTTTTTCAATTTATTCTGGCTATTTTTTTGTAAATAATTACCAAAATTTGGAAATTTTCCTTTTTTTCCAACTGGCAGGGGCTTTAAAAAAAAAAATCATATAAATTAAATTTCGTGGGAAAATAAAACTTTTGAAAAAGGGGAAACCCGGACGATTGGCTAGCACAAGTAAAAACCCCTCATTTCAGGTAAAAGGGGGTTTTTGATTCCCCCCAGGGTGGGGACCTTTCCGGACAGGGGTTTTTCCCGGGTTTTCCCCTCTACTTTCCCGGGGTCAATGGGAAATCGACCCCGACTTTTCCCCCCCTTTTCCAAAACAAAAAATCCAAAAAAAACCTCTCATGGGTCATCTAAAATTCGCCAAACCCCAAAAAAATCCCGGAAATCGGGTTCCCGGTGGGGTCGTTAAATTCCTTTTTTTTTTTTCAAAAAAATAAAAAATTTGATAAAAAATTCATTTTTCCCCATCAAGGCTAAGGATAAAAGGGAAAATTCGTTTGGACGGGCACCAAAAGGGCGATCTTTACCACCCCTTTTAAAATTTTTTAAATAAAAAATTAAAGAAAACAATGGGTTTAAATTTTTATTTTTTTGTTCTACATTCTGTTTTGGGGTTTTTCCAAAATTATTCTCATGTTGTTCTGACCCTTGGGGGGAATTGTTTATGTTATGGGGGTCTCGTTCGGCGCCCAAAGGGGGTCCATGGTGGGACCCTACACGAGGGGTTCCTTTGGCAAGGGCAAAAGAAACGGGGCCCCCTTTTTAGAGACTTCCAGTCCTTTTTTCCCGGGCCCACAGATCAAAAACCTTTTCAAGGAACCCAAATCACAGCATTTTTCCCGGACGGCATGCGGTTTTTAAAGGTGGTAATTTTTTAAGTTTTCAAAAAGGGAAGGGGAATTTTGTTTGGCTCCTGCCCAAAAGGGACAAAACCCTCAATAAAAAAGGCTTTAAAAAATAATTAAAAAATTTGAATTTAAAAAATTTAAAATAAATTTTCCCCCTAAAAATTTAAAAAAATTGAAAACAAAAATTTAATGAAAAATATAAAAAAAGGGAGTCCCACGGGTTAAAATTTGGGAAAGAAAAAAGCGAATTTAAAAAAAAAGGGTTATGACCCAGTTTTGTTGGGTTGTAAGAGGGTTTTTCTGAATACTCGAATATTCCAATCTCATATTTCCAAAGAAAAACAAGAAAAAAATTTAAAAAAAATCATGAATTTGGTGGGATCGTTTAGGCGGTGGTTCTACGACATTTTGCGCCCCTTTTTCCCCTAACAATTTTGAAGTCAACCCCCTTCCCCAACCCCTTCATTTTAAAAAAAATTTACAATAAGAAATGCTAAATTTTTAATTATGATGAATAAGTTTCTAAAACCTTTGTTTATTTATGATTTGACACTCTCAATCCCAATGTTATTATTAAATAGTAATGTTGCTTTAATACCCCTTTTGTTTTGGGAAGGGAAAAGATTAAGATTTTGGTTTTCTCTATCTAAATAAATTCTTTCATTCCAATGGGTTTGATGATTCTTAAAATAATTCTAATGTTTTTCTAATTGGCCCATGCTAATTTTTAAACTAACCCAACCCCTCCCCTAAAAAAACTCAAACACCAAAAAAAATGAATTTAAAGTAGGGTTTAAGCCACATGGAAATTTTTTGGGCCCCAGAGATGAAATTGAAATTGAAAATATTTGGGAAATTTTAGGGATTTTTTGGTTTGGCCATAATATCTTTTTAACGCCCAAATTTCCCCCCGTCAATTTAAACCTTTCCCCGCCGTAATAAAAGGGCTCTCCCCTTTGCAAGGGGGGTCGCGCAGCTTTCAAATTTCTCGTTTTTACCGCTAACCCAGCGCTCGTGCGGGCTTTCGGCCCCCCTAGTGAGGGCGTGGCGAATTTTCCCCGGGAAAAATCTCTCTTTTTTCACCGAGGGACAGTTTTTTGTTTCGCGCTCCCCGGGGTGGTGTTATTTTACGGGCGCAGTGTCATAATACGTCGGGAAAAACCCTTTTATTAATTTCAATGTTTTATTTGCCATCAAAATTTTCCCCAGGAATGTGATTTTAATGTGGTAATAAGTGATAGGTAAATGCCGGGGGCTTTAAAGTTTTTTTACTTATACGCAAATATTTTAAACAATTAGTTTTAAAAAAGATTGAGATTTAAGAAGTGATGTGCATTCAGGGGAAGGGAAAGGAAAAATTCCGGGTGGATTTTATATTTAAATGAATATCGCTTATATTTAAATATTGAATTTTCTGTGAATTAAAAAAGGGGTGAAAGTGATTTTAAAACCCGGGCTCCTATTTCGTAATAAGTAAAACGAAAGATTACATTGTGCCCGTTTTTATTGTAAAAACGGGGGTCCCAATAGGGGCCCACGGTTTGCGTTAAATGTTAAAATTCCCTTTTTTTAAATTTAAATTTTGACGTTTTTAAAAGTACCGGGGGAATTTTTAATTTTCTTTTTTATTTTGAAATATCAGGGGTAATTTTATTTTTTGGTGCTGTTGGCTTTTGGAAAAGAAAAAATTGGTATTTATATACAAAAAGGGTAAAAAAACCAGAAATTTCTATGGGGTTCTATAAAAATTTTAATATGTAGGCCGATTGTTTTTAAATTTTAAAATTTCTACTTTCAAAATTTTAATCTAAATTTTTTTTTTTTTAAAAAATTTAAACCCACAATCAAAGGAAGGGGCCCTTTGCCAAAAAAAAGTCCCGGGTTTCCCTTTTTTTTGCATGTATAATAAACAAATTTTGAATTTTTAAAGGGGGGCCTACTTTTAAAAATTTTATGTCCCCTTTTTATTTTTTAAAATGAAATTCCAACGGGAAAACGTGTATAAAAAAGTAAAATTTCTATTTCTTAAAAAAAAAAAAAAAAACATTTTTTCAAAAATTTAAATGGGAAAACAGGAAAAATAGAAAAAGTACTTTAAACCTTTCAGCCCCCCCGGATGCCACTAAAAATTGTGAGAAAAAAATTTTCCTCCCATTTTAAACCTATTTGGGTTTTTTTTATTTTCCGTTTACTGTAAAATATTTGGCGGGAAAAGGGTAATTTTTACACTTTATTGGTGTTTTTATTTTAAATTGGGCCGGTTTCCCTTGGCAAAGGGGGAAATTTTGCCAGTGCAAATACTGGGTGGGGTTCAAGGGTTTTGGGGTTGCCGAGAACGATTTTTTTGGGGTCTGTAAATTTTTAAACAACATTTCTATACAAAGAAAGGGGGGGGTTTCCTTTTGGGTACCCACCTGGACTCGAGGGGTTGGGAATTTCCTTTTTGTACAAAAAAACCCCCCCCCTCTCCCCCAAACCCCCGCCAAAAAAAACCCGGCTAATGGGCCTTGCTACTTTAATTTTTTTCCCCGGAAAAAGGTTTTATTCCAAAAATTGGCCCAAAAAAAAATTAAAACCAGGGGGAGGGGGTTAAAATTGGGATGGGTTTGGGGAAAACTTTGGGAAACCATTTTCAAATTATTTTTTCATATCCCCCTTTTTTTTTTTTTTTATGCTTAGGCCAAAATTATTTAAACGTTTTAATTTTTTACGACCTGTATTATAATATAAAAAAAACAAAATGAATTGTTTTGCAATTTCAGGGCTAGAACCCATTTGGGCCTTTTTTTTAGAATTCCGTTTTGAAGTAAAGATTTTGAAATTAAAATGTTAAAGTTCCTGTTTTTTCTCGTATTAAATTTAAAAACGAATTAAAATAATTTTTTAAATTTAACCGTGCTTTCGTTTCGTGGCAGCATGGAAAAAAGGAAAAGGGGAGGGGGAGGGTAAACCCCTTTATGCCCTTTATAGTGTTTTCCCGTTTCAAGGTACATTTTTTTAAAATTTCGTACAAGGGGCATAATGCTCAAGGGAATGAATAGGCTTATCCAATTGGGGCTGGGCAACTTTCCTGATTTCCCCAGAAATTTGATATAGGAATTTTTAAATGTAAGCCCATTCCCAAGGGGGGTTTTTGGTCTTTCCAAAAAAAAATGAAAAATTAAAAATATTTCCCGATTTTTAGATGTTTTTCCAACTTGAACATTTGGAACTTTTTTTTAGGTGTTTGGGGCTACTCTTGTTTTTTTTTCGCAAAAAATTTGTCGAACAAATCGTCTTTGTTTTTTACCCCAAGCCACAACACCCTCGGGTTCCCCTAGGGTTTTTTAAAAATATAAATTTTATGGGATGATTCCAAACCAAGAAATAACTTTCGTGAGGGGGGATTGTTTTGAATTTGTCCAAAAACTTTTGGGGCCCTTTACAAAGGGGAAAAAAATATTTTTTTATTTTTGAATTTTTTTTGCCCAAAGTGGTTTTTAAAAACCCTTTAAAATTTGTTTTTAAAATTGGGAAAATTTGGGAAAAAAAGTCCCGGCCCTTTTTAAAATTGAAAAAAAATTGGAAAAACCAATTTAATTTTTTTGGGGTGTTTTTTTGTTTGACTTGATGAAACGCGGAAAAAATTGGACAAAAAAAAAAAAATTGGGTTCCCCAGAGTAAAAAAATGTATTTTCGCTCCTGTTACCAAATCGGGAAAAATTTTCTTTATATTTTTTTTCCTTTTTTTGAAAAAATATGTAATTGGAGAAAAAATTTTACACCCCCCCAAAATTTAATTTCCCTTTTTAATTAAAATACATTCTAATTTTTTTGGAAAATTTAAACTGTTTTAGATTTCGCCAATGATTTTATCCCCCATTCTTTTTTTTCGGGAAAAGTTTTTATCTTAAAAAAAAGATTGAAAAAACTGGGAAAAAAAAAAAATTTTTCATAATATTGAAGGGGCATAAAAAATCTTGGGAATTTTGGGAAATTTTCATTCAATTAACGGTTTTTTTTAAAGGGAAAAAAAAAATTAGAAAGAAGGTAGATTTTTCATTTTTATAACACTTTGTTAACCCCCTGAAAAACCTGATTTAAAATTAAAAGGGGAAGCGTGAAATGTGTGGTAAAAAATTGGAAAGGACTAGGAAAAAAACAAAATAAAAAAGAGAAATAGCATTATTTAAAATAGAAACGGAAATATAGGCCTAACCCCAGGGGGGTTTAAAACAAAAAAAGGTGACACCCGATTTCGATTTCAGGTGATTTCAGGGAAATTTTAAGTGATTTCAGGGGATTTCCCGGGATTTTAGGGATTTTTATGGGAAAATTTTAGGGAAAGTGTACCCCCTGAATTTTAGGAAATTGGGAACACCTTTGGGGGCCCACCGTGGTATAAATCGTGGGAAATAAAGGGGTGGGGTCAATCTTTTTTTCAAAACGAATGTAGCTAAGCTTTTACCGGTTTTTCGACCCAACTTTAATTTCACCCCAACCCAAAAAAAACAGTCCCGAGAAAAAAGATGTTTTTTACCGCCGATTTAGGGATTTAGAAATCATTTTTCGTTTCGTTTTCCTTTTTTTTCTCCACGTTAATCGTGCCCGGAACAAATTTTTGCCCAAAGTGGGGGGGTAGCCCAGCCCCCAAAAAGGGAGTCGCGTTCCGGTTTTGGGGCGTAAGGGGGTTTGAAAATTTGCCGCGTGGGCAATTTAACACATAAACAAAACCCCCCTGAAAAATTTTGGGGGTTTGTCCCCACCGGGGTTTTCTGCGGAAAAACCTTTTTTATCGGAAAGGTTTTAAAATTTAAAACAAAAAGAAAACCCAAAAGGGCTTCGGGGAAAATAAATCCACAATGAAAATGCCCTTGAACCCTACGAAAAATTATTTTTGAAAAAATTTTTATGGGACTAGAATTTATCCAATTTCTAAAGCGATGGGGGCAGTACAAAAAATTTTATTTTTTTTTATAAACATTGAAAAATTGGGCAGGGGTAAAGGGTTTTTCCAAAATTTTTGGGGTTAAAGGGGCCCCCGGGAAGGTAGGATTTTTTTTTAAACGGGACATCAACAAGGGGTCTTCCCCTCCCAAATCTATAATAATATATTTATTTATTTTTTAATATATTTGTGATGCTTCGGTAAACCCGGTAACCGGTCGGGTACGGTAATTGCATTACCGGGTATATTTTTGTTACCGGGTATGCCCTTACCCGGTAGGTTCCGGGTAAAAGTGCTAACATGTATATAATATAGAAAATAACTTTATAAATCACTCAAGCTACCGAGAGAAACCTCAACTTCGCATTCGCATAAGTTTTTTCACCTACCCCCGACCAGACCTCCCTCAATTGCTAATGGGCCACGGAAAATTTAGGACCCAAACCCACGTTTTTTCTGGGTCACACGGGTGGTTATGAAACCCTCTCCTGTCAAAAACCGCTCTCAGTTGCCATGCCAAATATATTTTTACCGAGAACTGAAAGCATATAAGTCAATTCTTTCAGTTTTGTTTATATAGTTTTTTAAATTAAACCCCGGGGATACCCGGGTAATTCGGCGGGACCCGTTCTCATTGTACCAAAGGCTCCCTAATATAAATATATATTTATATATATTATATATAATTAAAATTATTAGGTAATTTATTTAATATTTTATTAAAAATTTTAAATAATTTTACTTTAATGGATAGGTTTTAATATTTTTAAACCAAAGTTTTTCAGCCTTTCCTGATCTGACCCTTAAATAGAACCATCAGACTCTCGGGGAAAAGCCTTTCGTTCTTCTATGGGCCGCTATGGTGTCAGGGTTCTGGGGGGTCCCTAGGTTGTTCGTTTGGACTCACAAAAAATGTTCAAAAAGTGGACAAATGTTTTCTGTATTTTAACCAACTTGTTAGTTTTATGGTAACCTGACAAGCCCCCGGGGCCTCGATTTTTTGGGTTTTTTTTTTGCGGTTTGAGACATATTATTAAAGACAAATACCGGACAGGGTAATTTTCCC
>OU015471.1:20787594-20973039 GCA_907164805.1 Brachyptera putata | reverse complement strand
TAAAAAATGAAAACGAAAAAAAAAAAAAATTTTAAAAACCAAAAAATTTGTCCGTTGCAGGTTTATGTCACCAATTTTGAATTTCCTTCGTTTTAAAGTTTCCCCTTTTCTAATTAGTTTCAAGGTGGCCAAAAATAAGAATTTTGAAACCTTAAGGGGGGGAAAAAAAAAAAAAAAAAAAAAAAAAAAAAAAAAAAAAAAAAAAAAAAAAAAAAAAAAAAAAAAAAAAAAAAAAAAAAAAAAAAAAAAAAAAAAAAAAAAAAAAAAAAAAAAAAAAAAAAAAAAAAAAAGGGGCATGATTATAATATTTTTTTAATAATTTTGATGATGATTATTTAGGCAAAAAAAAGTGAAAAACAGTAAGGCCGTAAATGGATTTTTTTTAAATTTGAATGGTAGGTGAAAAATCTACAAAAATTTTTGCTTATGCGGGCCGACCCAACGACAATTTGTACGGGCACCAAAGGTGGTTTAAATTTTTAATTGGAAAAAATATATTCATTTATTATGTTTAAGAAGGATCCAAGATCTTTCGGGATTTTAGGTTAAAAAAATTACAAATTTAACCGCAGTGGTCCCCACTACACCCTCCACAGACTTCAAACCATTCACCCCCCGGAATTTTAATTTTTTCATGATTTTTGTTGTCCATAATGGGTTTGTCTTCAAAAAATTTTAACTAGTTTCCTTCAACTATCCTTTTCCTTCCCAAGAACCCTTTTATTTCGTATCTCCCTTAAATCATAGGACCAATAGATTATCAATACAGTGTCTTAAACCAAATTGTAAAACTTATTTTTTTTGGATTTGTAATTGTAATTTCTTCAATAGAAATAAATTAAACAAAAAAGGTTGGGAAATAGCGGATGGTTAAGTAAGGGCGCCCGGAAACCTTCCACATTGGGTGGTTCAGGGGGAGATATCAATTAGTAAAAACAAGAAATCACGAAATGGAATTTTAAAATTGTATGATGGTAAAAAACCCAATAATACCAATTTTAATATGAAAGTTTCTCTCTTTTTTTTACTCTATTTAGAAATTTTTTCGGGGGGGTTTAAAACTTATACAACCTTTTATATTGATTTTAATTATTAATATATTTATATTATAAATTAATTCTTAAATAAGCAAATAAATACAGCCATTTTTTCCCTAAACCCATATTATTGTTAAACTTATCAAAAGTTCAATTAATGCATGCTTATAAAAACCCAAACCCCTTTTAGGGCTATTATGCTTTCTAAACATAATTATTATACCTTGACCGATATTGTGGGTGACAATTGTTTCTTACAACGAAAAAAGAAGGTGTACCACTGGTTATAAAAAAAAAATTTTCCCTTAAAAACAAACCACATTTTTTCCCAGAACGGTTTTCAAATATAACCTGCAAACGCTCAATAAATTGTATTATTACAACGATTTTTTTGCCAAAAATTAAAATGGAAATTCAACAATTTTAAGGTCAGACGCCTTTTAATCTATCTATTAACCAAGGGAAACCCGTCCCTTTTAATTATTAAATCCTTTTTTCGGAGTTAAATTCAGTAAACCTAAATCTTAAAAAATATATTAAATCGTACTGAGCAATTTTTACATGTTTTACCTAGTGGTTCGCCATTTCTAAAAACCATTTGTTAATTAAATTTACAAAAGCATTGAGAAACCCACTTCCACGAGGCATAGACTTTCCCAAGCTATTGGACCTTCCTAGGGGTACATCTAAAGTAATTATAACAAAAATAAGGTGACGCAGCTTTTACAGGGTGAATATTTGGGTTCAAACGGGTCCTGTCCTTTTCGTAGGGGTTACTTTATTGAAAAATTAAAAAACGTCAAAATCACAGGGCAGGAAATGAATGTTGGCTTTGTTTTGACCGAAGAAACCAAAATGCCTGGCCATCTTTTTTAAAGGGAAGTCGAAAACACCGTTTTAACCTTTTATTTGTTTTTGAAGATATTTGGTTATATGTTTTAAGTCGGTAAACTTCATATTTATGGGTATACTAAAACTCGTGGGGCGTTCACTACAACTATAGGCATATGAAAGAGAACGGTAATGGCCAATGGGGCTATGTTTTTGCCAATTAGGCGTTCCTATCATTTATTTATCACTTGGCCTGAAAGCCAGGGCCGTCTTAGGGCACAGGTCCACGAGGTCCGGGCCCAGGGTGACAAATATTTGGGGCGCACATTTTCAAGGGGTACTAGCCAATGGAAAAATATATATAAAGTTGTATTCATCAGAAAAGAATATATATTATAATTGATATTATATATTTAATATTATACAATATCTAATATTTGATGTTTAATATTGTTCATACATTCGTATTGTGTGATGCCATCTGACGAATAAAGAGAGCTAGTATCAAAAACAACGCAACAACGATCAAAACACAATTTGTGTATTTGATGGTAAATTGTTTCAAATTCAAATTGGGGAGGGGCTTAAGATATAAAAATTGTCGGGCCTAGGAGCGCAAAAAGAGTATTCACACGGCTAATAGCTTATTCTTAATTCAAAATCAAATTTTGTACGTAAATAACGCTCAACCTGCTTATATGTGACAGAGAGTGGACATTATAAAAGCGGCGACCATGTTTTGGAGTGAAAAAGTTCATCGTATGCAACCACTATACTCTGTTGCATAATGTCAAGTGTCATCTTGAATCACCTTACAGCCTGTATCTACATTAGGTGTATGCATCAATGGGGGTGTGGCGGTTTACACACTTGCAATGCACGATGACGCATTATTCCCTCCCCCCCTCCCCCCTCAGTGTATCCTGAGGGGCGAATAAATCATTCCTATCCATTGACACCTTATCACCTGTCTATACGCGAGTTAAAAGGCTTCCAATGCATGGTTGTCGATTAAATGTTCTTTCTATCCTATTTTTCTGCTGAGCATGTCATTTGATTGCTTTATATAATATATAGAGCAATTATTTTACAGTATTTAATGATAAGCAGGTTAGTGATGTGCATAATTAGGTTCGGTGAATAGGTATCACCTAGTGAATGTGCAACTGATTGCGGTAAAAGCCGTGCCGCTTGCGGCAAATTAATCAGATATGCGTTTCAGGTGCGGAACGATATATTCAATTGATTAGGCCTACACTAATTTCATATATGTGTGTGTGAGGCGGCAAAACTAATTGCATCTACAAAAAAAAATTATAGAACATATTTTTTTTCATTAGACCAACATCGTTAATTTGATACAAACTTTACAGTGCATGACGGATGGAAATAAACGGAATCACTCAACAATTGGCGGTTATGTTTTTGAATAAAAAAAATCAAGTTCGAATCTAATTTCAGTAATTGTTGATTTCTTCGGGCTTATCAATATTCCTCTATGTGGTCTATAAAAACTAAAAAGTATTGTTTTTAACCATTCGATTTCACTAAAATACTAGAGATATACCTATTATTCAAGTTTGAATGTTAAATGGGGAAGCCAGAATATTCCTCAAACTATTATATTTACATTAAATCCGACCTGTCGACCTTTGACCTCAGCCAATTAATAGTGACCAACATAAAAAAATTACTCCGTTACAGAATTTGCAATGAAATTTCCATCAATACAATGTCACAGCTAGTTATGTATGTAAGTTCAGTTCTGTGCATAAAGCGGATGTTCGAGATGAGATCATTAATCAAAGTGGATCACAATCAATCCACACGCTGAACAGCGTATACCGGAATAAAGTCGACTATGTCGTGTGACATGGACTTCGGGGTACATTTCAATGTATGGTTGTAAAATGTGGTTAGGGTCCAGGTAAGGTTGGACACCCAAACCCATGTCAGCCAACCGAGTCGACTTTATTCCAGTATACGCTCTTCAGGCACCCCAAATACACGACACAAAATCTCAGACGTGATTCCCATTTCGTCTCCCTTTTCAAGTCAACATAAACACACATCGGTGTAAATATTATTCCCGGAAACCATGTTCGTCTCCTCTCTACACACCTATATCAATCCGCGACCCGCACATGTTTTCTCCATCTTTATTATTTTCATGTTGACTTTAATTGTATCCACGAGATGTGAAGGTTCCGAGCGACCGTCCCCCCTATCTTACACCACTAGCGCACGGGTGGTTCAAGCCTTCATCTCTCATGTGTCAGTTGTATCCACGAGAGGTGAAGGTACCGAGCGACGGTCCCCCCCATCTTACATCACTAGCGCACGGGTGGTTCAAGCCTTCATCTCTCATGTATCATTTGTATCCACGAGAGGTGAAGGTTCCGAGCGACCGTCCCCCCTATCTTACACCACTGGCGCACGGGTGGTTCGCATCAACACTACGTCTCTCGTGGTACAAGTATATATATATATATATTTATATATATATATCTTTGTACTTTGTTTTGTATTTGTGAATGTGTTCCTTTAGTTTAACGACAAAACCAACGACGTGATCTTTGTAGCAGTGCTGTTACTTCTCCCTACTTACTAATTCTGTCACACTTGCTTTCTTTTACGCTAAGCGCGAGTATTTTACCAGTCAAGATAGGCCTATGAAACTGAATGGAATGTGTGCAAGTGTAGGGAAAAGTCCATGACATACGATGACATAATTGCTGACAATTAACAGAAACTAAAAGTGCTCTTACACGATCAATTTTAGTTGCATGAAATTTCAAGAATTGCACGGAATTGCAAGAAAATTTCAATGGTATATATATATATTGGGTTTTAACGACGCACTGTTATGATAACTGAGATCTAATGGCGTCGGATGGATGATTAATGAGATGATGGGATGATGAGATGAAGGTTCTTGGGTAATAGGAAGGATAGTGGGAAGGAAGCGGTCATGGCCGACTTATTGTAGGAACCATCCCGACATTAGCCCAGACTACAGAGGGAAACCATGAAAAACCTCTGTAAAGATGGTCGGCGGCGGGGATCGAACTGGCCCCTCGCCTCCCGGATCACAGAAAGCGAGCGCGCTAACCACTACGCTGCATGTGCCGGTAATTTCAATGGTGTAAAGGCGCTTGCAACTTCTGATGCGGAATTTTCATTCTAGTAGCGAAACGGTTTGTAGATCCTATACGGAGTCAACGGAAATGCACGTGACCAAAGGCTCTTCGCTCATTGGTAGCCGGTGAAAGATTGCAGTAAAAGTTGAACGTATTTTAACATCGTGAAATTCTTGCATGCAAGTGCAAGATTTCCTTGCTCGTGTGTAGACAACATAGGAAACGTGGGTATTCTACTTTTCTGAAATTAATTTCAGGGAAAAGTTGATCGTCTAAAGTGGCTTTAAAACAAAACTTAAATATGGGTTGTGGGGAGCTAACCAAAAAAAAACATGGATACAAATTCTTTACGAGACAGAAATGGAGTCTTCGTATACGCTCATCCAGTAAAAACGTTAATAATTCTCAAATCATCAATATTATATTCTCTGAAATTTACTTTCATCATCCAAATCGTCTTTTACGTGAGTCATCACATTTTCTCATCGCAACCTAGTTGAAGCTTACAATTGATTGAGGTGTGAATATTAATTACTAACCCAGAAATGGCATGGCAACACCGCAGGGTACGTCAAAACTATATTGCAGCCATGCAACTTCTTGTGTTTGCAAGCTTGCATAGTGTTGCACTCAGTGGCGGACTGGCGGCACAGAGGCCTCCTGGGGAAAGTAAATCAGCTCAGGTTAAATCAGCTCAGGTTATATAAATAAAATAACCATCCAGCTGGACACGAGCCCAGCCCCGCAGGGAATTTTCTGAAATATGTTCATTTTTCAAGGGATTTTGCGATTTACAAGCAGTTTTGGAGTTCGATAATTGAACAGTTATGGACATTCTTGAAACTATTTTTAATAATTGTATCATTATGGACATTTATGGGATCATAATTAAAATCATATTTACATAGATATAATTTTAAATATGGGATCAGAGGTCTCCAAAATAGTCGCGCCTCGCGGGGGATTCCCTGTATCCCGGTGGGCCAGTCCGACCCTGGTTCCACTTCTTGCGCGGAAATAAAGCTTAAAGGACGTCACAACCATGAAACTAGATTTTGATGAATAATGACGCTATTTATTTACCCAATTCTAGATAAAACTAGAAATCGACACTTCAATTTTAGAAATTTTTATCAATTTTTTGTTCTCCCAAAACCACGAGGCATGAAGTGTGGACATGACGATGTGGATGTAAACATGAACAGAATCGATCATCTACGTCACGACTCAGAAGAAAAAAGCCGCGGATCCTGGAGGACACATACATTAATTATAATTTCGAAATTGGAAATGAATGATTTCTAGTTTTCTCTAAATTAGCGAAATCCATGTCGTCATTATCGTTAAAATCTAGTTTCATGGGCGGTGATTATCCTTTAATAAATAGCACCAATTCCATAGACGGTAATGTACAATTATATTTAGGGACTTGATTGATGGCTAGCACTTCCGCCGTGGATGGGCTCTACATTCACGCCTTGTGTTTGGAATAACGATTATTCGATCTTTTATGGAGTCGGTAATTGCAGGAAATTTACTCATCGACGCTTTTACCGGCTGGTCGGCCGGTCGCTTCACGTTGACGCGGTGTTTGTTTGCACACGACCGACCGTGTCACTGTTACCGATAGTTCCTAGTTATTAGGTCTTGATCACGTGAGCTGATGTGGCGCTCCAGTGGCGATGGTTTCCATCACAAAGGGTGGATTGCAAGAACGAAGTTTAAACCCCGGTCTTCTTAGACGCCGTCTAAGTACAAAATAGCATTGACGAGGCAATGCTATTTTGTACTTAGACGGCGTCTAAAGTAGACCGGGGTTAAACTTCGTTCTTGCAATCCACCCAAAGTGTATTAGTGGTGTGGTAAGAAATTTGAATGACGCTGTCGTTTCTTTTACTGTTGTGGTTTTAATTTGACATTATATAGAGCAATATAAGCATTATATTTATAATTGTAATTTAATTTATGCAATTTATATAATTATATATATATATATATATATATATATATATATATATATATATATTATATTATATTATATATATATATATATATATATATATATATATATATATATATATATATATATATATCTATTAGATCGTCTAGTAGAAAAAACTTTTCCAACAGCGAGTTCCCGGGAACTAGCCAGCTAGGGGTTTTGAGGCTAAATAAGGGCTTCCGGTTTTCCCCGGGAATAAAAAAAATTGGCAAATTTAACAAAACCGAATGGCTTGTGATATCATTGGCGGTTATAAATTTTCTAAATTTCAAAGTATAGAAACACAAACCCGGAATCCAAATTCAATCAATCATCATAAAATTTATGTAAAAATTTAATAACAAATTAATTTTAAGTTTAAAAATTACATTCAAAAACCCTAGGTTTTAAAAAAAGGGGAAAATTTTTGAGTTGGAGAAAGTTTAAGTTGTCGTTCTACTTACCCATTTGTTACCAATTGGAATCCGTTATGCCTCCAAGAAATAATTTACAGAAAATTATCCTCAAAAATATTATACAAAATTTTTGTATGGAGTCGTAAAAAGGGCCCCTTTATAAAAATTCAAAAACGGGGATGAATCAGAAAAATATTTTCTAAATGACCGAATGATGTAATACGTTTTGGTGTTATAAAATTTTATTGAATTTTCAAGTTCAGTCCAAATTACTTTCCGTAGATAGACACGTAGGGAAGGGGCAAGAGATTTGATGAGAAGGGAAAAAAAAGGAATTATATAAAAGTTATAAAAATTTTTTTAGAAAATGAGTGAATTAAAGAATTTAAAAAAGGAAAAAAGGGGGAGAAGAAAAAGATTTGAAAAGAGAAAATTTAATTCCTTTACGAACCCTTTCTTGGCTATTAAACTTTAAGAAAATAACCAACAATTTAATTTCAAGCAAGAAAGAGGAAAAAGCTAGAAAATACCCAAAAAAAATGGGAAAAAAGAAAAAACAAATAAAACAGGAAATTAGGAAAGAAGGTAGAAAAGAAGGGGGAAAGGGGAAATTTAAAACAATTGCCACGAAAACTATGCTTTCCTCATTACAAAGGGAAAAAATCAACAATTAAATGAGTGTTTTTCAAACAAGTTGTCGAGGTTTGGGGTCGTTGGCCGACGAAAACATTATAACATGCCCTACATCCTTAACCCTACGATATAAAACTCTCACTTCACATGAAGTTATCGCAACAACGATATCTCGCCACAGGCTGGACGGATCGCCTTGTGACAAACGCCAAATTGCTCGGCGCAGGGCGGCTAAAGCCTTAGTGGGTCTAAAAAATCACAATTGACAAACCAAGAGATCTCGGCTGGGTTTCCTGCTAGTTATAGATAACGCATATTTTATTTGTGAAATCTACGTTCTAGCATCGATGAATGAGAAAAAGTCAAGGGTAACTAAGAATAATAGATGAAGAAGTAATGAAATAGTCATATATCTATATAACTGGAGCAGTTTGGAATCCAGTGCATCCATTTTCCATCAATAGAAGTATATACCGTAGTAGAAAAGAAGTAACGTATATACCATACCGTACTACTTGGAGAGGTATGCCATCCAGAAGATAGAAGTCACCGGGCTTCTTATTGGTGCTAGAGGGACTATCCCGACATTTCTAGAAGAATGTTTCATAAAATTTGGTATAACTTCAATTATTAATGATATAGTATTAAGCGTATTACGCGATTCAATTATAATTCCCAGAAATCGTTTATACAGTCAAAATCAGCTTCATTATTTTAGTCTCAATTTAGCTTCATCTTCAAAATTTTATTTTTTGTATGTTCTTATCAATTTTAATTTTAAATGTAATTGTTATTCTGTGTCTAACAACGCAACCCAATGTACATGGACAGAGATCCGAATGAAGATTTTTATATAATTTATATAATTGAAATTCCTAGACACTTTTTACTCTTGCTATGTCGCCACTGGTTATATAATAGTATTGTTCAACTGGACCTATCGACAAATATAAACAATATATAGGTGAACTTCATTTCACTTTAATAATCTGAACTGAACAGGAAATCAGGGGTTTGGTTTCAACTCGACTATACGGTATCTGACCAATACTGACTGCACAGACTAGTAGTCAATAGAGATTAGCATCAGCTATTGAAATCGAAAATTACCATGAAATTTGATAGTATTAATTCGTGTAGCTAAATAGGCCGAAAACATTCCATCTTGACATTTTTTTCTATATTTGGTTTAACGACGACCGTAATGATAACTGATAATGATTGAAATACAAGATTCTAGTGAAAAGAACCGGTTTTATCGACTGATAATCAAGTATTAATCAGTTAATTATTGATTAATCCACCAATTGTCAGGTTGTACAACCGGCTCTAAGGTTCGGTCTTATGACTGCACCCTAAACACTCGAGTATCACGTAACTTTAAGAGGTGTCTTGGAACCGATTTAACGAACTCGCAATTAAATATTGATTGATTGATTATTATTTAAGATGGGAAAATAACATACGTAACCAAGGGTGGTAACAAGTTGATTCGATAATTTTTGCTTAATTCACGCATCATAAAAATTGGTACAACCAGCTCTGAGATCTAGAAATGTCCTTTATTGTAATGATTCTTGTTCCTCCCCCTCCCCCCAAAAGACCCTGAACAACAGCCAGGTTATTTGAGGAAAGATACGAATGAAGGGGTTGTAAACGAGTAATGTATACAACAACCAATCATTTGCCTTATATATAGTAGTCTCAAATCCATTACCTATACCCACATTCATGTAGGCCTAAATGTACGGAGAGTAGTTATTTACTTGCGACTTCCCGGAGTACAATACGAACATTTCAACATTTAGAATTATAGTATAATAGTTAATGTTACTGAGACGAGTGATCGAGTGGCTAGTACACTGAACCGTCATTCAGGAGACCGGGGCTCGATTCCCGTCATGGTTGACCATCCTGACAGGGGTTTCTCGTGGTTTCCCTCTGTCGTTCAGGTTAATACTGAAATGGTTCCTTAACAATGGACCACGACCGACTCCTTCCAACTATTCAAAAACAGATGATAAAATAACCTTTTTTTTAGTTTATTTATTTGTCCATTACATCACAGTACATAAAAATACATTTTTATAGGATATTGGACTCGTCAAGTACATAAAACATGAATACGAGTTTACAGGGTGAAACAAGTGCTTTAATTGAAAGTTTTAGTAAATAACTCTTTCACTTTATAAAATGCATAGTCAAGAAGTAATTTCCTTAAAACATACCTGAATTTATTATAATCTCTCAGTGATGTTATTTCATCAGGTAAATGGTTGAACATTTTTAAGCCTACAAAAAATGCAGCTAATCTATTATGTGTAGGACAGATAGTTTGTCGCAATTTCTTGTTTTATGTTCATGAACATCGGAATTAATATTGAATCTTTCATCTCATCATCCCGTCATATATCATTCACCGACGCCAATAGATCTCAGTTATCAGTACAGTGTGTCCTTAATCCCAATATAAATTAAAAAAATTTAATAAATAATTCTGTTTGAACAACGAGTCCAACAATCATGTGTGACTCGGTTATGAGTCAAGATGCATTGAGGGTTGCGTTGGTTTGCCGTTCCCCACACACCAACGCAACCCGCAGTACATCTTGACCACAGTAATAGAGTAAGTGAAGTACTTGAATGTACACATAAGAAGGTGGTCATGAGACATACTCTTACATTACATAGCAGAGCAGCCTTGAGTCTAACTTCAGCTCATTCGGTTTCAATTACATGCACTTTATAAAGCCTACGCAGCGCACAATTATTAGCATATGTAGGCCTACATTGGCGCTCACATCAAGTGCTGGATCTAGCTCGCACGTTGAAATGCATACTGGAGACAATGTACAGACAATATGCGCAGTGGAACTAGTGGATAATTTGTACATTTATTTATTTATATTATTTTATTTATTTCAATTTTCATCCAAGGACGTTACATTTTCAAATATTTCGTGATGAAATTATGAATTTCAATATAATATATAAGGATGGTCAAAATATACATTTGTCACATAGTCATTGATCATATAAAGAATTATAAAGAATTATTATTGAATAATGTGAATGTTCATACTGCGAAACCACATTTTACAAACACATTAAAATATATCAAATGAAAAACATTGATAAATCATATCTAAAATCACCTGGAAGTCATATCATGAACACCTAAGGATAACACCAATTATTGACATCCACTAATTTTAACATTTAAATTTAAATTCAAGTCAATTGTCAATGTAGTCGGTGAAACAATCAGTGGGAAAACGTAGTTATATTTTGTTTTTATTAACATTTTTTGATTTCGTTTCATTTTATTGACCTTTGATTTATACATGGTATAAATATAGTCTTGATATAGTTACAGGGTGTCTACAAACCTGGAAAACCTGGAAAAGTCAGGGAATTTAATAAATCTGGAAAAGTGAGGGAATTTTGTTTTTTTTCTGGAATTTTACTCAAAATGTGGATAGCAAAATTTTATTAATTGAATACCATTTTTGGTTGCAGCAAATACAAGTTTACTGTTCCAGGCCCAGTCCTGAAGAAAAACATAAATCTGTACATGCATGCATTATAGCACCATTAAATGTTTAGTCACTTATTGTAAATGTAGTTTTGAGTATTACGTGATTTTTGGATTGTCCCCGTTTCCCATCCAAATATCTCCGAAAATGTTTTTTTTTTAAATATAAATTCAATTTGTCGAAACCGAAATTGAATTTATCAACAATTTTTCGTATATTATAATTGACAGGAAAGCCAAATTTGCAGACTGGAAAAATATAATTATCCATCTGGAAAACCTGGAAAAGTCAAGGAATTTTGTAATGGAAAATTTGTAGACACCCTGAATTACAATAATTCTATGGGAAGGTGAGGTATTGATTGATATTATAGTATAGGGGCTGGTACTGAGGAATTTATTTAAGTGATAATTTGAAAGAACCAATTGAGGGGAAGGACTTTATTGAGGCTGGTAGGTTGTTGAAAAGAGTGGAGCAAAGACGTTGGAGGCATTTAGTAGATAGAGTGTAGTTATGAAGAGTGATGAGAATATTGGATTTTGTTCTGGTGGAGTGAGAGTGTATCGAGGAGTTTGGGAGGCAAATTTAAATCTTGGCACAGAGCTTTTTTTTATATACATATATATTGGGTTTAACCACGCACTGTTATGTTCACAAAGCTATTGTTCCCTTATGAAGGCAAAGGATGAAAGTTTAGCATCGTTTGAATGGGGCGCAACAAGGGCGATCTTACAGATCTAGGCCTATATAATAACTAAAACACGCCTTATATAACTTTTTTAGAGATTTTGATACTACTCAGCGATTTATCATTTGATACTATATTCATGAGAGATATATCAATAATTACTTAGTAATATTTCCATTTTCATTATTGTTTTCAATTTAATATCAATTCTCAATTCTTATGTGTAATTATTGACATTTCAACATCAATGTATATATTTTATATTTTTCCGTCTAGCTTATATGCTCAAAAAAACATTGGAAATATTTAAAGAACATGAAAAAAAATGTTTTTTCATAATTACAAAATTCGAAACTAGCTTCCAACTTCAAGTCAACTAACTAGTACAACGAGTATAGTTACAACTAGTAGTTAACTTCAAGTCAACCAAGTTCAGTCAGAGCAATAAATGTTCACACCTCATTAATTTAAAACCCATTTTTCTCAATTAGTTTCGAAATTAAATCACGACTCAATTAGCTATTTCAGTTACGAGCTCATTAATTAGTTAGGATAGGTGCGTTAATTTGCCTTCTCTAAACTTTTTTAATGTGTTTGATGATTGACATCGGAAGCGCCTTTGTTCGCATGCCGATTAATCCCGTTTATACTAACTCAATTTTGATTTTGTTTTAGATAAATTCGAAACTTGATACAAAATCATTGTTCCCCAATTGAGGCTATGTATGAAAGATGAGATCGTATGAACGGGGCACCACAAGGGCGATCTTACCACCCCAAAAATAATTAAAATATGATAACTAATTCAACAAACAAATCAAATCTTAATTCTTAAATAAGGTATATAGTGATTTCAGGGTTAGAAAACAACTGAAACATTCACAGTGGGAAAAAACTGTAGAATATATCCTAATTTATGACCTCACGTGATATTATTATACGCTTGAGAACACATACAACGTTGGATAACAAAGATTGATTGATTACAATAATATTTCCTTTTTTAGGGAAAAGAATGTATATCAATCATATTCAGTGATGAATCAATATTAGATTTTAGACGCGCGTGTTGGCAATGAGGTCATTTTCCTTATTTTGGTTTTTAACTTAGTAACATGACTTAACTAAAAAAAAAAAAAAAAAAAAAAAATAAAAAAAAAAAAAAAAAAAAATTTTTTTTTTTTTTTTTTTTTTTTTTTTTTTTTTTTTTTTTTTTTTTTAATTTTTTTTTTTTTTTTTTTTGGGGGTTTTAAACCCTAAAATTTTTTTTTTCCTTTTTATATTTTTGGGGTTTAAAAAAAAAAAAAAAAATTTTAAAATATCAATTTGCTCAAAATTTGGGGGTTTTTTTTGTTTTTTAAAATTTTAAAAAAAAAAAAAAAAAAAAAAAAAAAAAAAAAAAAAAAAAAAAAAAAAAAAAAAAAAAAAAAAAAAAAAAAAAAAAAAAAAAAAAAAAAAAAAAAAAAAAAAAAAAAAAAAAAAAAAAAAAAAAAAAAAAAAAAAAAAAAAAAAAAAAAAAAAAAAAAAAAAAAAAAAAAAAAAAAAAAAAAAAAAAAAAAAAAAAAAAAAAAAAAAAAAAAAAAAAAAAAAAAAAAAAAAAAAAAAAAAAAAAAAAAAAAAAAAAAAAAAAAAAAAAAAAAAAAAAAAAAAAAAAAAAAAAAAAAAAAAAAAAAAAAAAAAAAAAAAAAAAAAAAAAAAAAAAAAAAAAAAAAAAAAAAAAAAAAAAAAAAAAAAAAAAAAAAAAAAAAAAAAAAAAAAAAAAAAAAAAAAAAAAAAAAAAAAAAAAAAAAAAAAAAAAAAAAAAAAAAAAAAAAAAAAAAAAAAAAAAAAAAAAAAAAAAAAAAAAAAAAAAAAAAAAAAAAAAAAAAAAAAAAAAAAAAAAAAAGGGGAAAAAAAAAAAATAAAAATTTTCGATTTAAGCAAAAAAACCCCATTAAAATTTGTTAGGTTTTTTGGGTTTAAACAATTTTTTCACGTTAATCTTGTTTATTAAACTAAACCACAGCACGGAAATTTAATTCATAATTTTAACCCAAATTTCTTTAGGGGATTATCACGATCAAAGGGCCGTAGGGGGGTATTAAAAGGGTGGGCGAACCTTCCTAAACAAGTGAATTTAAAAAGTGCCGGGGGGGGCCGAAAACGTCCCAAACAAAGGTTTTTTTAAGGGGGTTGATTACAAACCTTCCGAACCTAAAAAATCTTGAGAACACAAAAGGGGGGTTTACCACGAGTTTTATGGATCATCCTCAAATTTTAACAGTATTAAGGTTAAAAAAAACCCCGAAACTTTTTTAAGGGGGGAAAAAATTTAAAAATTAATTCTATTTCCTGATTTAAGAAAACTAGAAACAACTTAAATTTAAAAAATTAAATATTTTTTTTTAGCCAAAAAGTGGGGGAAACTACCCTACGTATAAAAAATTTAAAAGACGCGTAAGGGGTCTACGTACATCAGAAAAAATTGGGGTCCGGAGGCTTAAAAAACTAAATCTGAAAAGTATGTTTTCTAAATTCTTTTTTTTGGGAAATAAAAATTTTTCATTAACTTTATTGGTTTTCAAAATTTATTTTGGTTAAATTGTAACTGTTACTTTTAGGATTTAAAAAATATTAAGAAAAAAGAATATTTTATTCTGAAAAGGCCTTTTAGAGTTGAAAAAATTTAATACCCAAATTTCGGACTCGTTAAAAACCCCACCAATTTTAAAAACAAAATTTTCCTACTTTTTTTTAATTTTTCAAAATTTAATTTTATTTTTATTGGGTCAAGCAAAATTTCTTTTTAGTGTAAAAATATAATATTTAATATAAATTTAAAGATCATTAATTTACATGAA
This sequence comes from Brachyptera putata, assembly GCA_907164805.1. Lineage (NCBI taxonomy): Eukaryota > Metazoa > Arthropoda > Insecta > Plecoptera > Taeniopterygidae > Brachyptera > Brachyptera putata. The sequence goes on along the minus strand of OU015471.1, from coordinate 20,957,937 downwards.
CTTTTCAAGCTTTCATTTTTCGGAAAAAACATGTTCTTTTCAAACCTTTGTTTCAGAATTCTGAAGAAAATCAAGTATTCAAAAGAAAAAAATCAATTTTACAAATTTTTAGTCTTTTTGTAAAATACCCTCAAAAAAAAAGCGTTGTTGTAAAAAATAATTTTGAATGTTTTGCTTTAACCTAATTTTGTTTTGAAATCATGGGGATTGATTTTTTACGCAATTCACATCGAAAATCTAAATATTAAACTTAAAATTCGAAAACGATGGTAAAAGGGGGGGGAAAAATAAAGTGGTTTCAAACTCCACTGGAGCGTGAAATTGTTTTCCAAAAGGGCATCCAATTAGTAAAAAAACAACATTTTATCTTTTTTAAAACTATATCTTTTGGGAATTTTCCCGTATACCGGACGATTGGCGTATTCGGTTTTTTGATAATATAATTTTTTTCATAAAACCAAATAATTTAATAAATGTAATCTTTCCATTAATAAAAAGAAAAAAAAAATTTTAAAGCAAAAAAAAGGGAGAAAAAAAAGGGAAAAAAAGTAAGAAAGGGCCAAAAAAAAATTTTTGAGCCAGAAAAAAGAATAAAGGGTTTAAAGAAAGACTTTGGGGGAAAAATTTCAAAAGAAAAAAAAGCAGAGTAAAAAAAACGGGGAAAAGGGCGGAGAGGCGGGAAGGGAAGGGAACAATTTTTTGAATTTTTTAAGGTAATTTAATTTATAATATAATTTTTTTTTGGGGGCAAAAACCCCCTCGGGGGCCTTTTTCGTTTTCAACTGTAGTCACACAGAGCCTTTTTGGAGCTTGTTATCGGTTCATGGGGACGGTTTATTCGTTGGTAAGGGGCTGGTTTAATAAAAGGGTTGCTGCCGGCAAAACTTTTCGATGGAGTGATTTGAGGAGGGGGCCTAGGCAAAAGGTGGGCGTTGGTGACATTTGGCAACTTCCTGCCCAAAAAACGTCTTTTGGAGCCTGAAGTGCCAATTTTTGGTTTTGCTCTTAAATTTTCAACCGTTACTTAGGAACCCAAAACCCCTAAAATGTTAGGAATTTACGCCTTCGAGGTTGGAGGGTTAAAACCCTTAAAAGTTTTTTTTGACATAGAAACAAGGCTCATAGTCTTAAAAACTTTTAAAGACGGTTTAAAAAGCACGGTTGGGGTGGGTTCCTTGAATATTACCGTATAACCCCAATAGCCCTTTTCCGGGGTTGGAAAAAAAAAAACCCGGAATCTCATTACTAGTTTCGCTAGTTTACTTGGAGATTGAAAAAAATTTCTAGTTTTTTACTGAAAGGACTTTTTTAGGTTTTTAGGGGTTAAAAACTCTTAAACCGGGTGAACTGCCAAAATTCCCTTGTTTTTTAAAATTTTAAATAACCCCTTAAATTTGGAATTGGGTGAAATCCAGGAATTATTAAATAAAAATTTTTTAAATTTTAAATCTTTAATTTTCCCTGAAAAAAAAAAAAAAGGGTCCCTTAAAGTTTTTAAATTTTGTTAAACGGGGTTTTGAAAATGCGTCGAATCGAGCCAGTTCTTGATTACGGGCCCCAAAAAGGCCAGACCCTAAAAATCCCCCAAACAAAAATAATTGGTAATCGGACAAAACAAAAAAAGGTGTCATTTGGTAAAAATTTTTTTAAAGAAATTTAAAACAAAATATAAATAATATCATCAAATTTTTTCCCAACGTAAAAAAATTTTAGTTGGCCAAAAAAGGCGTTTTTTTTTTCTCTAATTTGGTTAACCGATCCCCTAAGAAATTATGGGGGGTGAATCGGATGAAAAAACGAAAAGTATGTTTTTTAAATATTTATCACCCTTTTGAGAAAGTCCACCTTTTTGGTATAAGGGAAAAAATTTAAAATTCAGTTATTTTTTGTAAACTTAACATTGTTGGTAACCTACAAAAATTTTCTCTTTTGGGTTTTGGCAAGGGACCCAAGATTTAGGTAACGGAAAGGTCTTTTATGCAAGGAAAACTTTCTGAAATTTTAAAACTTGAAATATTTTTTAGGTTGAATTTCAAGTCCTGGACTTTTAAAAAGTTTATTTGAGAACTAAAATGAATTTTTTTTAATATGGTTTTTTTTTAAAAAAAAAACATGTTAATTAAAAGGCCAAATACCTGCCGTATCAAATTAGTTTGGACCAAAAAGGGTTTTTCAGTGGTTTAATTCGACTTTTAAGATGATCCCTAAAATGTTTTCCAAACCAAAAATTGAAAGTGATTTCAATTTTTGTTTCCCATCGATATTAGGGAACAAGGCAGGGTTAACGGGTTTTAAGTGCCGGGAGGCCGAGGGTTTAGGCCTTTGATCCCCTGGAAAACCAAAAATCTTTACGGGTTTTTTCGTGGGTTTCCCGAATCTGGGTTCGAAGTTCCCCCAAAATAAGGCATACCGTATTACTATCTTCCCTTCAAAGCCCTTTTTTCCTCAAATATTATCATCTTTCCCCCATAGATCCGCTTAAAAAACCCCTCGTTAAACCCAATATAACATGAATAATAAATCTTTTTACTAATAAGGTACTTTTAATGGGGGAAAATTTGGACGGTGAAAATTTGAAACTGATGGTGATGGGGGGACCCCCAAACCAAACCGTGAAACAAATCTGAAATTAAACCCCCGAACTTTTTTATTTTATTTTTGGGTCAAAAATTTTCCCTTCCTGGTCAAAGTCTAAAAATTTTGCTTAATTTGGGCGGAAAGTTTAAAAAGATTTATTGGGAATTTTTATGGGGGGATTACAAACAAAATATTGGTTTCAACGCCCCCCACCAAAAGGTTAACGGGGTAAAAAATGGGGGGGATTAAAAAAAATGAAGTGATGAACGTAAAGGAGTTAATAAAAAATCTTTTTCATTGAACCCCAACCCCGGGGGGGCTAGTTTCTAAAAAGCGAGCCTAATGACTGAGTATGACCAGTTATTGACCCACATTAAAATGGGAAAAGGGAAAAAAATTCTATTTAAATTTCATTTCCAAGTGGTTTTGTAACAAAAAACAAATTGGATACCCAAATAAAAAAATAATTATCTTTTATAGCACCTTTTTTGACACCTGAATTAAAATTAATATTGGGCTCCCTACACTCTAAAAAAATTATAGGCCAATTTTTAATGTTAAATTGTAAGGGGTTTTTTTTAAAACCTAATGTTTTATATTACAAATCGGACAAAAAAACCTCCAAATTGATTTAGAAACCAAATTTAATTTCAAAATTGCATACGTTCCCCCAAAATTTGTTTAGAACCAATTGAAAATTTGTTTTGTTCCCCTGTATAGGAAAGGGGATGGTCCCCCCAAAATTGCCAGGGATTATTTTTATGGCACATAAAATTTTTTTTATCATTTTTAATTTTAGAAAAAATTTCAATTTTCCCTTAAAACATGACTTAAAGTGTTCCCCAGGGAACCCCTTTAAAATATGTATACTCGGAGGAAGGGCGGGTTAATAAAAGAGGAACATACCCATAAAATTTTTAAAGGGGGGAAATTATTTCGGGAATGGGAAACAATGGAAAAAAATTTTATATGGTAAAATTGGCGAGAACCCTGAAACCGCCTAAAACCCGACTGCTTTAAAATTTTGATGGCGAGAATTTTTTTTTGCAGGCTGGCGGAGTGAGGATAAGGGATAAAGGAGGGTTTTTTGGGGGGAGTTGGGGGGGGGATAGGGGGTTTTCCCCCAAACGCCCCCACCTTTAAACTCAAATGTTAATGAAGTTGGATAGTAGGGGTTTAATAATCTTCTAAGGCCCTTGAACCCCCCAGCGGGGAGGGCAAAAAGGAGGGGGTGAGAATATAATATAAAAATTTTAAATTTTAAAAATAAATAAAAATTTATTAATTTTTTTGAAATTTTATAAAACAAAACAATTTAGTACACTTGCTAAACTCATATCGGGGCGGGGTTCAATCCCAATAGCATATTTTTGCTTTTTGAAACCCATTTCACCACAACTTTTGTTTTTAAATGTAGCCCCCTTAACCTAGGTTTTAGGTTGTAACCCCCTTTAAAAAAACCTTTTAAATGGATAAAACCCAAATTTTGATTCGGTTTTAAGGGCCAAGTGAATTATTGGGGAACACCGGTGTTTTCCAAAAAAAAAAAGCTAATTTGCCGGGGAAAATGCACGTATATAATAGTGACTCTAATTACACATTTGGGGGAAAATTTCAAAATTTGGGTTCATAAGGTTGGAAAAACCATGCCCCAAACCGAGGGATTTATTCCGGGAAGCTGTTAGGCCCTTCCCAAATTGGATAGCGGGGGATCTCGGAATAAGGGAAAAATTTGAAAAAAATTTAATTTAAAATTGCTCAATAGGTTTTTATACTCGTTTTAAAAACACTTTTCAATTGTTTGCTTGGTTGAATGGCAAAGGAAAAAGGGGGGAAATAAAGAGGTTTGATTTAGAATGACTTTTTCTGTACCTTCAATCAAGGGGTAGGTGGGATATTAAATGACCGGAAAAACCCACCCTCAACATTTTCTGGTTCCGGGGGGGGTTGAAAATTAAATATAAAATCATTTATATTTTAAAAAAATTTAATTTTTTTAAAAAATTTTTAAAGGCACGAGGTCATGAGGTAAACGTCTTTATTAAATCAATACATTTGTGGTTTTTGAAGTAATCCCCTTTCTCATTTCTTTTTATTAACCCCGGATTAAACGGTAAAGGTTTACATGGAAAAAAAGATTTTTTAAAGTGCTTATTTATTGGGGGTTTTCTCTGATCAAAATTTTCATTTTAAAAAACTTTTTTTTCGACTAAAAAAGGAATTTTTTTGAAATATGATTCTCTAAAAACTTTATTAAAATTGGGTTCCCGATTTGGCACAAAAATTTTCCCACACGAGCAAAACAATCTTACTTTGGGGTCAAAACGGTTTATAAATTTTTATTAAATTTTTATGGTTAATTTGTGATTCCCATTCACCCTGTCTTCCCTGGGCTTTTTCTTTTTCTTTCTAAAAACTTTTAAAATAGTGGGTGTCAAAAAGTTGGGGAGGTTTTTTTTATTTTTCTGACCAAAAAACCGCTATTCAAACAAATTATTGACGGAAACCAACACCCAACATTTTCCGCTCCCTTGGGGGGGCGATGGGGAGTTACTTCTTTGCTTAAGTCTAAACGACCCCCCCAAAAAGTAGGTTATACGGGACACGAGAGCAGGAAATGAAACGGAAGTGATATAAGTGAAAAGGAGTTTCAAAAACCCAGTTTAGGGGCTCAACCCACCCCGATCACCATTTACAACCCTTTTTTTTGACGAAAAAAAAAAATAATTTTTTTTTTTCATTTAAATCTTTCCTAAAAAAAATATTATAGAAAAATTACATTTCGATTTTATCGCCAATAATAGGGAAAACGGTTTTTATAAAAGGATTTTAAATTGGGGGACTTTTTTGTGGAGTGCTTTACTGTTTTTGCCTTGGAGGGGTTAAGGTTAATCAATTTGGGGTATCTTAGGGGTGTAAAAAAATATGTTTTTTTTGGACAACCAAAAAAGAGTTTTACATGTAATCCTAAACCGGAAAAGGAGACGTACTTTCGAACCCGGCAAATATTTTCTTAAATTTTTTCCTTTTACGACACACAACAATATGGGAAGGAATACAAAATAAAAGAAGTATAAATAAGCTTTAAAAAAAACCCTGCAGGAAAAGCAAATTCCACTAGTTGAGAAAAAAAACATTTTTATTATTTCAGTAAGGGTTAAAAACATTGAAAAAAAATAAACCTTTCAAACTTTTTGAATTCACCCAATTTACGAAGCATCTTTAAAAGAAAAATTTGCATTGTTTTTGAAGAATGTTTTTTGTGCTGGTTATTAAAAAGTTAATACTGGTAAGGGGAATTCGAATTTATATTTTGGGACCACTGTTTTAGGTTTTTTATAACGGGGCAGCGAATTCAATTACATACTAAAAAAAATTTTTTTTTAGTTTTTTTTTTTAGGTTTTTTTGCGGTAAAAGGGTCAACCAAATATAACCTTTTCAAATTTTTTTCAATATTTCCCCCACAAAACTAATCGTTGTTTGTCTTATCAGTAATTTTTTTTTAAAAATTAAAAATTTAAAAATTTCCATTAAATAACGGCAAAAAAAAATTATTTTTTTTTTAAAAAATGAAATTTGCGGGTTTAATTAATTTTGGTAAATTTCTAAAAACTTTCAGTTTTGATGGGTACCCATTTTAAGAAAAAAAAAATTTTTGTGTTTTTTGGTCCAATCAAAGATTTTAAACCCATTTTTCCCATACTATTACTACCCGTGCCAACGATAAGGGTTTTCTAGATCTAGTTTTGGACCTTTGGCCAAGATTATTTTTTTTAAAAAAATTCCCGGAATTATACATTGTTTCTAAAAACTTTGTATTTTTTTTGCTTGTTTTGGGTTTACCACCAAAAGGGGGTTTAATAATCCCATCCGAACAAGGGTTTTTGTTTTCCTTAAAAAACTTTTTGCACAAACTATCCATGTTGCAAAAATTTTGGGGCCGGGGGGGTACGGGGTTTTTAGAAAAATTTTGTTTGTTTTGGTTAAACTTACAATCCTTTAAAATTTATAATTAAAAATTTTTTTAAAAATTATAAAAAATTTATAAATATTTAATAATTTAATTTATGTTGAAATTTTTTAAATTTTTTTGTTTTTATTTAATAATAAAATATATATTATATATATAATATTTTAATATATTTATAAATATATATATATATATATATATGGAAAAGAAAGCATGTCCATACCCCCCTACTCCTAAAAGGTTAATCCGGGAAACAGTGTATAATTGGTCGGAATGCCCAAGTGCTCACATGGAAAAACCGGTTTTTAAATTGGGGAAAACGATCTTACCCTCAACCCCACGACATTAAAACCCACTTTAATATTTTGAAAACCCCCCCTCTTTAGAAGAAGAAAGAGATATTTTATAAAACAAAAGATCGGGGTTCGTTCCCCCGAGAGGAGGTTTTTTTTCAGTGATAATAATACCCGCCCTTTAAAAAATCACGTGCTGTACTTTTAACGGGAAACCCAGTATCTATATATATATAATATAATTTAAAATATAAATATATATATTATATTATATTTAATTTTTGGTGGGCCCTAATTTTTAATTCAAATTTTGTCCGTAACATTTTTTTAAAATTATATATTTTTTAAAATTTTTGAAAAATCCAAGGAAAAAGTCGACCGGGAAGGCCGAACAAAAACAATGTGTGCTCTTGGGGTTTTTTGTTTTCTGTTTCACCCCCGCGCTGCGCGGTCGAGTGGCAGCGCGCGCCGCCCCACGAGTCCCCGGCCTGTGCCAGGTGCGCGAACGGCGTCGAATGGGGCCCAGTCCCCAGTGAGTAAGAGATGATTAAAACCTTTTGTCGAAAACGATAAAACAGACGATTTCGGTTTCGATTTTTTACCCCGGGTTTTGAAGAAAACTTTCACATGTTTTTCTGTTTTTAAATTTGTTACGTTATTCGGGTTTCAGTAGGTTTTAGTTGGTAAACCTAATAACGATACGTAAAATTTGGGGGCCATAAAACTTTTTTGTATTAATTATTAATATTGTTATTCTCGGGTTTTTCCCAATTTTTGAATTAATATTTATAAAATTAAAATGGGTGTTTCATAATAAATAAAAATTAACTTTAAAGAAAAGTAAAAAACAGGAAGTGAAACAGGTTTTTAATCTTTTAATAATAAAATTACAACAGTCAACCGTGGGTTCGAACCAAGTTTCTAATTTTAAAAAATTGGCTAAATTTAAATTAATATAAAATGGGAAATAATTCATAAACTCAAACCCCGCCCAAGCAAGCCATCAGTTGCCCCTACATGCTACCCAGTGGGGGAAAAAACCCCCCTAATGCCAAAAAAAAACACACTAAAATTAGATGTGTCGTAGACCCTTTCCGACGTCCCGGGTTCGAACGGGCCCTCAAGACCGAGAAACTCCGCCATTGGGCAATAGAATTAGTACTGAAATAAGAAGGGTATCAAATCTTGTGAAAATTTACGAACGGTAAATAAAAGAGAACAATCTTTAAAAGTCAGACGGAATACTATTTTATCGCGATGGATCGAAATATTCACTGATTAGTAAAACAGTTAAGTAGTTCCGACCTGCCGGGGAAATAACGTGAAAACCCCGGGGCCAAAAACTGTGCGTGAAGGTATAAAGACGTCCTAAAGAGGTAAGAAAGACGATGTTTGTTGGGTTTTTTTATTTTGCTTTTATACGCATTTTTGGGGATCGTTAGCGTGTTTTTTGTTTGGCGGGAAGCAAAGAAAGAGAGTCGCGATTGCGGAATTAATGCGGAGAGGGAAAAAGGAATAACTTTTAGGAGAGAACCGTGTTTTTTAAAAGGCTAGAAAAGCGCAAGGATCCCTAATTAACTTACTTTTAAAAAGGTATCCCTTATAATACCCTTTCAAGATTGCACTTTTTTTTTATAAAAAAAATTTTTATAAAAGTTTAATGGAACAATTTTAAAAAAGTTATCATTTTTTTGAAGTTTTTTTTTTTAAAAAAACCCTTTAGGGGGGATCAATCGACACACTAAAAAAAATTGGTGTTCGTTTTATGTTTTTTTTTTTTTTATTTTTTTTTGTGGTTTGCCCAGGTAAACGGCTACAGCTTCCCCCTGAAGTTTTCAATTTCCTCTTAATTTAGACGTATAGTTTTGTGGCATTACGGGAAGTAACTTTTTTTTTATGAATTTAAAAAATTTTTTAAAAATTCTCATTAGAACAAGATGGAAAAAAAAAAAGAAAAATTTTTATTTTCCAGAAAAAACAAATTTTTGCGTGAATTTGAATTACTTTTGGTTACATTTCTAAAAGTTTCAGTTTGATGGGTCGTTTTGAAGAAAAAAAATAAAATGTACAAAATTTGGTACCATCGAAGCATTTTTTACCCTTTTTTACCCATACTAACTTCCGCGTTTTAAAAGAATTTTGGGGCGTTTTCCTAGTATTCAAAAAATTTTAAAAAATTTGACTTATAAATGGGGAGAATTTTATAAAATATTCAAAACAAGTAAAGCGAAAAAGATGAAAAAAACCCATAAACTTGATTAAATCCATCTTTAGTTCACCCCATAAAATTTTTACGGGCAATTTATCCCAAATGAATGTTTACATGTCGCGCTCATGAAAAAAGGAGCTCGGACTGACGAAAACCAAGCCCTTTAATTAATTATAGTGGAAATTAGAAAGAGGAATGTATATTTAAAATAAGACAAAATGTAGCAGTATTTGGATAAATTAATGACTGAAATGAAAAATCCGCATGAATGATAAACTAATGATCAATTTTTTTTTTTATATTTATATTAGTTTAACAACGCACCCTCCTGATTACTACGATCTATTGCGTCTATTTGGCCTGTATGAGATGAAAGGTTATTTTATCAGGTGTTTTTGGATAGTGGAAGGAATTGGTCGTGCCTGTTGTTAAGCAACCAACCCACTATTGACCTGAACGACAGAGGGGAACCACGAAAAACCCCTGTCAGGATGGTCGACCATGGCGGGAATCGAACCCCGATGTTCTGAGTGATGGTCCAGTGTATTAACCACTCGGCCACACATCTCAGTGATAGGCTTACTACAATTCAAAAGTAAGATGAACAAACCCAAAGCTCTACTAAATTATATGTATCATAATTTCATAGCGAGATATAGGTATCATTTGACACGATCTTGAGGCACGATAACTAATGATATAGATACAATATGTTTTAAATTTATTTATATTGTTTTAACGACAGACTCTCTTGATTACTACAGTCTATTGGCGTCGATGGATGATATATGAGATGAAGGTATGATGAGATGAAAGGTTATATTTATCAGGTGTTTTTGGATATTGGGAAGGTGTCGGTCGTAGCCTGTTGTTAGGGAACCATCTCAGTATTGACCTGAACGACAGAGGGAAACCATGCAAAACCCCTGACAGGGTTGTCGACCATGGCGGAAATCGCACCCCGGTTTCCTGGTTGATGGTCCAGTGTATTAACCACTTCGGCCCCACATCTCAGTGATAGTACCAAATAAAAGTAAGAGAACAAACCCAAAAGCTCTACTAAATAATATGTAGGCCTATCATAATATCATAGTGAGATGTACTCCTCATTTGACACGATCTTGAGCACGAAAACTTCGGGAGGCAATTGAAAAAACTGATTAGAAATTAATTGGATGAACTAGCATACAAAGTGAGTGCAAAAAGCTAGTTCGGATGTAGTATTAGAATTGTGTTGTGTCTGACCTTTTTGTGCCATTGCTTGACAAACCCTTTTGTCAAAATCAACCATTTCCGTGTCGACTACTATACGCCTTATACACCAACATTTATCGCATTTTTATAGATGAGCGTGGGCGACAGATTCCATTCAGTTTTGGAAGAGAACGGGCTTGTATTTATGTGTTTTTTGACGGGGGGGGGGGGGGGGGGGGGAGGGCGGGCAAACAGGTCAGTCAAGACAAAATCGACTTACAAACTTTTTCTCGACCTCGGAGTCATACCAGAATAGATTGGTTTGGTTTTTTTGAGCAATCGGTCGGGAGTTTTTCGGGCTTCTGTCAAGTAACAAATGAAACACCAATCGGTACCATAGCAACAAAGTGAACTGGTGAACTACCAACCATTCTGATTGGTCAATTCCAACTGGTGAACATTGTTGCCGTGTCTCTTTAACAAGGGTGACGTCACTTGACAGAAGGCCTATGATTGAAAATTTGAAAATCCCCAGCAACATGACCTAATGGATTTTATTTTTTTTTAAATTAAAAAATTGAAAATACATTCTTCAAAATAGCCAGAGCAATGATGGACATTTTAAAAAACAATTTCCGATAATTTTAATGATAATCAGACAGGAAAATAACGAAGAAAACTCATAAATATAAGCTTGAAATTGTAATCAACAGGTAGGCTATTAAACTTCAAAGTAGTCCAAGGTCTGTAGACATACTGTGAGCTGCTATAGAATATTTTTCTTTCTGATTTTCATACTTCTACGCTCTCGATCACTTCTTCTTACGACGTTCATGTAGGGCGTTTCCTAGTAATAATACTAGAAACTGAAAACTGGAACGCTTTTTGTCTTCATTTTATCTGTATCTTCGAGCGTTATCTAACTTATTAGTTTTATTATGTTCACTGCAATAAATGCTATTTATATTTTATGACCATCTTTAAGACTGACTAGAGAAGAGACGTGTTCTACGTTTTTTCATTATACTTGGAAATTATAAATGATGAATCATTCATGCCATATGCCGTGTGCTTCATACACTGAATTAGATCTCATATTTGTGTTTTTTGTGTAACATGTTTTTATAGGTATAATGTTGCTATTAAATTGAAGTATCTGAAGATTCTATTCGAATTTTCATAAATCAGTAAACAAATATCCCTGAAAATCCCTGAAATCCCCTGAAATCTCTTGAAATCCTGAAATCCCTGGAAATCTCTGAAATCTCCTGAAATCCCTGGAATCCGTGAAAATTCCTGAAATCCCTGTAAATCCCTGAAATCTCTGAAATCCCTGAAAATTCCTAAAATCTCTTGAAATCTCTTGAATCAGGTGCAGGCCTACACAAAATTTGCAAGTTGTAAACCCCTCGTACAAACATTAACCTCGATCCTCTCGTGCATGCGCCTAGTTTTCTCGCCTTGCTGATGCGCGTCGTTCAATCAAATGCCGCTGCAGACAACTCAGCTAACCATAAAGGAAAGAGACTGCCACGAATCTACTCTGGACCGCTTCCAATCTACAAATAGACACTTTACGCAGACTTGTCCGCAATTTCTTTTTTTTTTTTTTACTTTTTTATCAAACACCAAAAACAAGCTATTTTGGGTTATCACAGAATAGAAGAAAATGGCTGATAATTTGAAAAAGGACATCGCATCCCTTAAACTGGATTCGACGATATTTATTTCTCTATTTTCAGAACAAAATATAGATCATCATCTCAATTTCAGAAATTATAATGATTTAATTTGTTTTTCTGAGACCATAAGTCATGACGTAGGCATTACCGATTCTGTGTAGAAACATGAACAGAATCGAGTAATGTTTACGTCACGACTCAGAAGATAGGGTAGTCTCTGGAGGACAAATAAATTCATTCTAATTTCTGAAATTGAGCTGATGATGTCTAGTTTCCTCTAGAAACAATTGAATGAATATCGTAATTATTCGATAATATCTAGTTCCAGGGTTGTGATGTCCTTTAAGGTTTGACTGCGTGGAAACTGACCACCAGTCGGGCGTGGGTTCGATTCTCGCACACTGTTCATCTATCACATCTGTACACCTACTGTACAGATATATGTATATTGTTACTAGACGAGCTTTAGCGAGGATTCAATTTGACATACTGAAAAAAATTGGCGTTCGTTCTTATTTATTTTTATTTATTTTTATTTTTTTATGTTTTTTTGTCGGTTCTCCACAGGTCAAACGGCTACAGCTATCAACTTCAAACCTTTTTTTTTCAATATGGTTCCTTATCTATAACTTGGATCTGTATAGTTTTGTGGCATTATCGGAGCATAACTTTTTTTTATGAATTTTAGAAATTTCAAAAATACCCATTAGAATAACATAGCGGAAAAAAAAGAAAATATTTTTATTTTCCATAAAAACGATATTTTGCGTGAAGTTGAATTACATTTTGATACACATTTCTAAAAATATTCAGCTTGATCGGGTCCGCCATTTTGAAGAAAAAACATAAAATGTGCTAAATTTGTACCAGTCGAAGCAGTTTCCACCCATACTATTACTATTCGCTTGTCTAACAACGCATATATGGCGTTTTCCTAGTTAAATGTAATCAATTTCCACTTTCACCGTACTGATCTTCAACTTATATATATACTGTAGAGAGATTGTCTTCACCGGAAGTATCTGTACGTGTAGTTATACTGTGAACTATTGCAGTCAATGTTGTGATAAAAAGCAGCTGTACACGAAATTGATTTTTCTACATTAAATTTTCATTGTCATTTTGTATACCTCAATTAAAGATGAAAAGGAAAGAATGAAAGAACATACATGCTACCATTTTTGTACCATTTTTGTTTCATTTTTTTATTTATAAACAATAAAACCGACGAAATATAACTGTGTACTGTCGGTGTCACCAAACAATAAAGGAAAGCAAGTCGTAAAATATACGTATAATTAAACTTGACAGCGCCATAAATGACATTCCTTTCAAATCTCATTTAAAACCGTTATTAAAATTTCATTCTCTCATTTTCTGTTGATTCGTTGTTAATGTTTGAAGCATAAGGAGTCCCTAGTCTCCATAGGGGAAGAAGTTCCCACAGGGTGATTATTTGTGAACATTGTGAATGTTTATTATGAATCGACACCATTTTAGAATGTACTTCTCTGCACGGTATGAAGCAGTTTCACAACAATACGTTCATCTGGAAAGCCACTACGATGTTTATGCTTTAGCTGACGCTGAAATTGTCGCAAAACATGCACCTCGCGTTACATACACCACTTGATTACTTCTTGAGATATTTTGAATGAATATTATTGCTTAACGACCCCACCAACAGCTAGGTTATACGGGGGTACGAATGAGCAGGTGATTATGAAACTATGAAGTGATGATGAAAGGACATTTACAAAAACCCATGCCTTATGCGGGACTCGAACCCGTGCCCAACTGTGACTTCAGTTTCTGAGGCGGTGCCTCAGCTGACCGAGCTACCAAGGGCGACCTTGAGATATTTTATCGTGTATATATGGTATCGATGTGTCCCTAAAACAATTGACATTGGGCTAAACTGAGAATGAACAGTTCAAGCTCAACCATATGTGCTTGGCATACAAGACCAGGAATAATCATGCCATTTTTTGTTTTAAATCAAAGTAACAGCCTACTATTTAGTATCAATATGGTTACAGGTATGCTGATGAAATTTAGTTTGTCTGATAGAGGAAGGTTTACTCAACCAACATGTCATGTCATCATGTCAACATGTCAACATATCAACATATCAACATGTCAACATGTCAAGTCATGTCATCTTCGTACTAACTAACTACATCTACTGTTTTTTTTACGTATTTCCAACTGGTTTTCCAAAATTTTCTTTGAATTTTTCATTTTTTAAAATTCGAAATTTTTAATATACCATTTCCACATTGATACATAAAAAATAACAAACAGATTTGATACATTTTTGTGGGTGGAATCCCACAATGCTATCGGGTTTGGTCATGGCTTCTCTACTACTGGACTTGATTGTCTCCTTTTCCTGTTTCGTCCACATTTTGTCAAGTTGACGTCTTGTTTATTCTGCCAAGAAGCAGCTGCAGAAGTATTGCCTCCCATCGCCTTGTTTTTCAATGATATTTCAAGTATATTTTCTAAGAAAAATAAGTGTTTTGATGTTGTAAAGTTTAATTATATTTGTTTTACAGTTGATACATCGTAAATAGAAAAAGATTCAAGTTGTGACCGTAAGACTTGAAGTAGATCCAGATCCGATTCGAATCTCGATCGGTTTTTGTTCGACCTGAGCTGAGTGAGCTTATAGCGTGTAGCGTAAAGCTTCCATTCTGAATGTCGGAGAGCGACTTTACAACCCCGTATAAGCCCCAACGCAAGAGCTTCATTCGCTTAAAAACTGCTTCGAGTGGTACCAATTTAGCACATTCTATGTTTTTTCTTCAAAATGGCTCACCCGATCGAGCTGAAAATTTCCAGAGATGTGTATCAAAATGTAATTCAACTTCACGCAAAATTTCATTTTTTCGAAAAATAAAAATATTTTCTTTTTTTTCCGCTGTGTTATTATAATGGGTATTTTGAAATTTTTAAAATTCCTAAAAATAAAAGTTACCACCCGATAACGCCACAAAACTGTACAGATCTAAGTTAGATGAGGAACTATATTGAAAAGAAGTTTGAAGTTGATAGCTGTAGCCGTTTGACCTGTGGAGAACCGACAAAAAAACATGAAAAAAAAACAAAAACAAAAACATAAACGAACACCAATTTTTTTCAGTATGCCAAATTGAATCCTCGCTAAAGCTCGTCTAAATAATTGAGTAAATGTTTGTACGAATTAACTTTTATAAATTAATTAATAAATTAATATATTGTATATATATATATATATATATATATATATATATATATATATATATATATATATATATATATATATATATATAGGCCCTATATATTATATATAGAGCTACCCAGGTCTGTCCGTCCTTCTTTCCGTCTGTCCTGCGGTCACGCTTTTGTTCTAGAACGTTCTAGAACATTCTCGAAGCTTCGCGGGGCTTATGCACAGTCTGGGCGAGCGCGAGGAGGGAGAGGCCGCCCGGGGGCGGGCTCAGGGAGCTTGGCCGCGCGGTGATTGGGCCTGTCGAATCGTGTGAGGGGGAAGGGGGGGAGACAGAGAGGAAGTGTAATGCAGAGTGAAAAAAGAAGAGCAAGACAGAGAGAGAGAGAAAGAGAGAGAGGGAGAGAAAGGGGAGAGGGGGAGGGAATCGATGACAGGAGGGCATGGAGAGGAGGAGGAGGAGGAGGGTGAGGAGAAGTCGAGTGAGGAGGGGTAGTGGGGAGGGAGGTAGCGTTAATAGGAGAAAAGGAGAGCCCCGTGTTTCTCAAACACGGGGTCACAGCTAGTATATATATATTTATATCGTGAACTTCAGGGTTCTGATTTTATATAATCAAATGACTATAAATAACTGGTCATCTGAAATGAAACTGATATTACGTACAATCAAATATTGATTTCTTCCTATCAGTTATTTTATAAATCACTCCATTCTTATTTATATCTCTGATTACTCCATCTCTCAGTGTACAAAAAAACTACCTATCCAAGGTTAAAAGTTGCAACTTGACAGATACTAATCCCACAATACTCAGTTGCCAAATGATGAAATAACCCCACAGCAGACCATGAACGTGAATCAAGTCGAGGCTATATGTGTCTCGATGTTTAACGACGTTCGACATGCGCCAGGTATGAGTTATTCTCGACGGTGCGTCGTGGCGCCCGTTGGAGCGTCCTAACGGCAGTGACCTTGAAGCATAGGTCGACCACAGCGTATGATGGACGGATTGCTAAACAAACCGGCGGATTTAGACGTTGTTTATTATTCTGATTTAGCTAGTAGGTCGTTTGTTGCAAACAAATCGAGTTGGCTTGATTGATTTCTGTTTGAATGTTTCTAATGCGATATTTGTGTGAATGTCAGGATAATATTTAATATATATTTGGTTTTGACCTTTGAAAGTATTATTTTATTTATTAACCATGCAGGAAAATGGTCAGAATGGGAAAAAGATATAAATAGCCTAGCGTATTTCATTCAATCAATTCATTCATTTAATATTTCAATGAAGAATTCTGTTGAATACATCGTATATATAGATACGGTACATAGATTTTTTAATTTCATATTGGGTTGATACCGACGTCCTGTACTGATTGTTACGATCTATTGGCGTCGGTGCCGCCCCTCTAAGTCAATTATCGCTAGCGGTAGTAACTGAAGTCACCGTTGGGCGTGGTTTCGAGTCCCGCATAAGGCATGGGTTTTTGTAAACGTCCTTTCATCTATCATCTCTTCATAGTTTCATTATCATCCGCTCATTCGTACCCTCGTATAACCTAGCTGTTGGTGGGGTCGTTAAGCAACATTGAAAAAAAAAAAATTGCGTTGGTGAATGATATATGAGATGATGGGATGTTGAGATGAAAGGTTTTGTATTATGTGATGATTAGTGGGTTAGAGTTGGTCGTGGCCCGTTGTTGAAATCCCAGTATCGACCTGATCGACTGAGGAAAACAACGATAAACCCCTGTAAGGATTGTCAGCCATGGAGGGAATCAAACACCGGTCTCCTGAATGTCGGTTCAGTGTGCTAGCCACTCGGCCACTTGTCTCAGTAAAACACATTTTCATTGAAGTTCGGAGTATGGTGCATAATTTTCAAATACGAAATTAATTATTAAATCACTACTTTTCTATACAAAAAATTATTCCTATTTTTCTCCCTGTAGTAGGCATCGCACAAGTATACCATATTATGTATGTCACTTTGGCGTTAACATTAAATTTTCCAGGTTAATTAATTATGTATTTAAAAATTGAATGTTATTTTTCATCACGTTGTTGTGTCGTGTAGGCCTATGTCTGTGATTCTGTGGAAACGCACGGTATTCTATTTTACCACAATTCATATATATTATTTAATATTCAGAATACTCGAGCTATAGCATATGAGTAATAATGGGAGGCAGGCACGGTACCGTATAACAACACACGTATTTCCTTCATGGTCGACCATCCTTGCAGAGGCTTCTTCGTGAGGCCTATTTGTGGTTTATTTCGTGGTTTTCCTCAGTCATCCAGGTTCTTAATGGGATGACTCCCTGAAACAGGGCAGGACCGACTCATTCACACAAACCAAAACCACATAATAAAATAATCTTCCATCAAAATCTTCCCATCGTACTTCAATCATCATTCACCGACGCCAATAGATCATGGTTATAAAAGTGCGTTGGTTAACCCCATATAAATGAAAATCGTTAATCAAATAATACCTTTTCATTTTAGTGCTGCTTATAACTGCTCCACAAACAGCTACATTATACGGGGGTACGAAAGAGCGGGTTATAATGAAAGGATGAAGTGATGATAGGTGAAATGACGTATTCAAAAACCTATGCCTTATGCAGGAGTGGAACCCACGTCCAACCTGCATTGATTTAAATGCATCCTAACGCTGTGTGATAGTTGACTGCGCTACGGGGACGGGGACGGATAAAATAATAATAATAATAATGATGATTTTGAAAAAAAGCTCTACGCTCTCTCACTCTCTCTTTCTCTCTCTCTCTCTCTTTATCTCCCTCTCATCCTACAGAGATTCTTTCGTCAACAGAACCATTGAAGACTGGAATAAGAATATTTTTTATAAATATATATTTATAAGTTTGTTTTGTTTTTTTACTTAGCTTAGAACTGGTTGTACCAAGTGATGATTGAATATTAATAAGTTAATCCTTACTTAAGGTACAAAAATAGTATATGTATCTCAGGGTACGGTAATAACAAATTAATTTGATAATTTTTGCAACTCACTAATTATCACTTGGTACAACCGGCTTTAAGGCACGGTATCACCAACGTGGGAGTAGCTCTAACTGGCAGTTTATCACCATGGTTACCAATGTTACATGTTTCCACCAATTCTCAGATAAAGGCTAACTGGACTTGGTAATACCGGGCCTTAGTAGTTTTAATAATCAATTAGTTTATCTTTTTTTAAAGAATATTTGCCACCTGTACGCAGTTACAAATTGCAGATTAAATAAAATAAAAATATAGCCTATAATCTCGGCGAGAAGTGTAATGTTGAAGGTGAGAACGCTATTAAAGCAGTGAAGCTTGGCGGAGAGGTATTGATTGCAGCTTGCAAGCATGCAACCGCATCTCGCCGGGCGTTATATGGGTCACTCTCGACCCGTACCCACCTGACATTGAAACTTGACCTTCTGGGAGAAACCAGTAAACCGTCACAGTCGTGGGTGAGCGAGGTACATGTCAGTTAGCAGACAGTTATACTAACTCTCAGTTACGTTTTAATTAGCTGCATGTTGGTTATTAGTCCATGGGGGCCGATCTAGCGGATATCAGTTTTTTCGCTATGAGATATCGACATTCTAATAAAAACGAAACACTGATATTTTCAATACCTTCAAGATGGTGTGACTAATAAGTATAAACACAAAATGTGTTTTTTAGCCGTATATCCGTGACAATTATGCGATATGACATAGTTCTTACGTATACCATCTTGAAGCAGGTACCGTATTGAAAATATCCAAGTTTTCTTTTCATTGGAATTTTGATATCTCTTACCGTTCAGTATGAATGAGTGTTCAGTATGTGGATGATGAAAAAAAAACATTAATGAAACAACATCTTTATACTCGAGAACCACCTATAATAATTCGAATATCACCGTGATTGGTCTTTTGATAGGCGCTAGGGGCACTATCCCATTTTTTTTTGTAGAATTTTGTAGAAAGTTCAATCTGAACAGTAATTTTATAAATTCGATAGGGATTTTAGCCTTAAAAGGATCGCCATTCTGAGAAACCATTTATACTCTCATTTATAGCTTAATTATTCGTCATTTTTGTATTATTTTTATATTATTTTCATATTACTGTTCACACTAATACTTTTTATTATTGTCTAATATTCTCTCATTATTTTCTACAACCAATCACTTTTTTTATCAAACATTCATGTGTGATTTATTATTATTGTGTGTTTTTCAGTTTTTCTTTACTTCATTAATTTTTAATTTGATTGTTATTATGTGTCTGACGGCAATCATGTATAACATGACATACCGTAGTCTAAAATAAAGATTTATATATCACAAAAAACTCATATATTCCACTATATGTAGGATAACCCCGACTACCACTAAGTAGCCTATAATCCACTATCAATTCGTAAAATCGGACCGTCCCTATGTCTTGATTTGCCCAGTAAAAGTGTAACAGAATGTGCTACTGATTTAAATGTAACCGGGGAAATGCAGCAACAAAAATGCCAACAATGGAACATTTTTAATCAATCTCATTGTTGTAATTTGTCCGAGTTCCTATTAATTAGATGAGCGTAGCGAAGATTTTCACTCAAGTCTTACGGAGCTTTGTCTGTGCGTTTTTTTTTTGTTTTTTTTTGTTTTTTTTTGTTTGTTTGTTTGTAAACACTGCACAGGTCGCAGGGTTTGACCGATCGACATGAAACTTTTTTTTTATATGCAAACTTATCCAACTTAGAACTGTATAGTTTTGAGGTCTAATCGGTTGGACCATTTTTGAGAAACATCATTTAGAAGTTTCTAAAAAACCCATAAGATTTGGCTGAGCGGAAAAAAATTGAAAAAAAATCTCTCCAATACGATTCAAATTTTCCACAAATGTGAACACAAGAATAATATACATGAATAAAAATTTTGTTTGATATTCGGACCAGCCGTTTTGTAGAAAATAATATAATAAATGTATTTTATTCGTCGAAAAGATAGAAATATTAGTTGAAAAATGTTGCATTGTCGAAGTCACGGCTTTCTAGATTCATTGACACCGGATGAAGTTCATTTCAAATGATCAAGGTTTGTAGAGTTTTCGATTATACTTTATATAGACATCTCGCTCATCGTACAACGCACATCCTGCGTTTTCCTAGTATACTTGAATCCATGAGAGAAGGTCGCAAACCAACTAAATAATTGTCAACATTTCGATTACATTATCTCGCTTCAATTAATTTTGAGAAGGATTTGATACTTTTGAAATATGTATTGACATCTCTTATCGTCAACTTTCATTCATTGTTTTCGTTTGCATAAGTTCTTCGGTCCACCACTATAGCAGCACTAGCACAGCGATGATTGGTTATCAATGCTTATCAAGAGATATGTTTTAAAGATCTCTCAACCGAGTAAGCAAATTTTATTTTGCATGAAACTTCATATTTTTGGTCGTTTTGCTATTAAATATAAGTACGGTATGTTAATGTTTTTAGCGTTTTTGAAATCTTTTTTATCCGATTTAATAGCATTATTTTGATAATTTATTTCAAAATCGTCGATGTACATTTTTTGTTGAAACACCAGACTTCGAACTAAAATGATATGCCTTAGGCTTCATGTAGCTGATACATTATAGGTATATAGAAAATGAAAAGTAAACGTAGCTGAGAAATACAACTATGAATCCCTTTTATATATTATTGGAAACTTCTTATATTTCTCTATTTTTGATAAAACTATTGCTCTTTTGTGAAGATTTACCTAAAGCATACTTTAGAAACAATCAAATAGATTTTGAAAATAGTAAATTGAATTGTACTTTATTATCAGGTACAATTATTCAATCACCGTGCTGACGAAATACGTCCTAGAGAAAAATATATAATTTTATGTACTGATAAAGTTTAACAGTTTTCTCTTTATAAAGCTATATTTTCAGATTTTTTCAATCATCTTTCATTAATCTTCATGCTTCGCAAATCAAACATAATAATCCTGATTAGCATTCAAATGCCTGTAGTCTTGTAGAATATCCTATATTTTATCGTATATTTTATTTTAAACAAATCTATAATGCTTTTCGATCTCATCTCAATAAAGCATCAGTATGATTGTCCAAATTATTTCCACTTTATGTACTTGTTTGAAATTTAAATTGGCTCAGTCAGCTGAGGCACTCTTCAGTCACTCAAGTCACCGGTGGGCGTGGGTTCGAATCCCGCTTAAGGCGTGTTTTTTGTCAAGGTCACACAGACAGCGCAGCCGTTGTGACAAAGTTCATTTTTTAAAACATAATTTAAATGTGTTGGTATAAGATCGCCCCCCGTCCAAACGATCCTACTTCTTTCATCCATAACCTTATTAGAGAAACAATGATTTTGTATGAAGTTTCGATGTCGTTAAAAATTAAGTGTCCCACTTATTCAGGCTATAGACTGTTCCCAAATGCATTAAAGATTATAAAAAGATGGGTGTGGAGAGATTTAAAATTGAATTGAAATCGTTTCTTGTTAGCAAATGCTATTACTCTGTAAATGAGTTTGTCACTGACAATACATAGGCTACAATTTCAATTTTTGACATTACATACAATTTTTAATCTTGATTGGACTTGAATGTGTATTATTATTTTTCATACGCATACTTGTGATTTATAATGTCATGCACTCTCTTGAAACTTAATAAGTTGGATAGCAAATTTGTTAATTCTGTAATACTCTATTTTTGAATCTATACAGAAATTAAACAACATGAATTTGAATTTGAAAAATATATATGTGTATATTAGGCCTATACATATATATTCAATTCATTTATTTATTTTGCTTTTCTTATAATTAACTATAACTTATATATCATAAAACAATGCGGCTCCCACTACAGCTTACTTCCCAGCGCCTATCATCCCTTACCCCACAATCCATGACTCCACCCAACACATTTTTTCATGCTCTTATTGCAAGCCAAAGATATCGACTTATATAAAAAAAGAGTTACAATCATCTTCGCATTTCGAGGCGCTCAGAACCCTCTCGGGGTAGTTGTTGGCAATAGTCTACTTCCACCACTTGAACATAGGTGGCAGCAGTGGTCGAGAGAGTAACAATATTATGATTCAAGCTTCGACTCGAACGTAAATATGTAACACGTCTATAATTAGATATTGGCATCTGAATTTATGTAGACTAAATATCCCGCTTGTATCAACAGTTTTGTGTTGTAATTCCTAATGGAAAAAAATCGTTGCGCGTAAAATAGAAACAGAACTTGGCCGAACTTTCCCTTGATAATATGAAGGGGATAATTCCCACCCACAAAAATGTTTCAAATTTTCAATTATTTCTTCATGTAGGCCTATCAATGTAAAAATTTGAATGGAAAAAAGTTGGAAATTTTGAGAAAATGATGGAAAATTAGTTGGAAAATAGGAAACCGTTACGGTTAGCATAAGATGAAAATTGACAGATTGGTTGAGTGATCAGATAAACTGAATTTCATCAGCATACATGTAACCGTTTTGATACATACCAATAGTTCTGTATGAGTGACCTTGATTCACAACAAAAATGACGTGACTTTCCCTGGTCTTGTATGCCAAGCGCATACAGTTTAAAGTTGAAGTTAAAGTTACAGTTTTACACTTACTGTTCTTCTAAGTTTAGCTCAAAGTCAGTTGTTTCACGACCACACATGAAGAAATATCTCAAGAAGTAATCAAAGTATTTATGTAACGCGAGATGCATGTTTTCTGACCATTTTCAGTGTCAACTAAAGCATAAACAATCGTACTAACTTTCCGGATGAACGTATTGTTGTGGAACTGCTTCACAAAGTGGGCCTAGATAATTAGATTCTAAAATATTAAATATTGTCGATTTATAATAAACATTCACACACTATTCACAAATAATCACCCTGGTGGTAACTTTTTGCCCAATGCAGACTGGGGACGCCTTAATTGAACGGTAATATGACTGGGAGATTTAAATTTGAACGAAAGTAATTAATATAATCATCACTTTGTGACTTTAATTTATGGGGGAAAATGTCGAACATTTCCCATGAAAATGGAAATATGTTTAACGGCAATACATTATTTGCATTAAGATCGGAACTTGGACAGCCGTTTATTACAAAATAATGTATACATATATAATGTATACAAAATATATACAAAATATAATAATGTATACAAAATAATGTTAAAATAATGAGAGTTTAGCCGAATCGATTCAGCTGTTTCAGCCTGAAACGTTAAACATGCTGATGAACACGACGATTTTGGGCGAAAACGATCCAGTTCCGACACGGTTTGAGGATCGAGTTGCGTTTCGGCCTGCCAAGTGGCATCTGAATGATGCCATGATAAACAAGCCGAAATGGTTTGTTAGTCCAGGGGGCGAGAATTTTTCTGAAAGTCGGTTTTTAAATGGGACTAAGATGACCAATGGAAACGTCACATTTTAATTGTGACGACATGACTTAGTTACCGACCCGTGCTATGTTATGATAAAGTAGCGATGTGCAAGTATGTGGCGGTGTGGTGTAACTTGTAGCATTGCTGCATTAAATTTTGAAGGTCCATAGTTCGACTCCCGACGTTGTTACTCTTTTTTTTTTCAGCAAAATAACTATCAAATGTTCACTTGAGCGCAGGGTTATGGTTTAGGTTGATTTTATTTCTATTCGACCACAGAAACGAAATTGTCTACAAAAATGTTGAGATTTTTAACCAGTGTTTATCCCATATAAAAACTGACTACCGGCACACACAGCGCAGTGGTTGAGACACGCTCGCTTCATGTGATCCGGGAGGCGAGGGGAATTTCGAATCCAGTTCGATTCCCACCGCCGACCATCTTTACAGGGGTTTTTCATGGTTTCTCTCTGTAGTCTGGCTAATGCCGGGATGGTTCCTACAATAAATAATAAAAAAATATAAAAATAAATAAATGAACAGAAAACGACTTGGATTTGGACCAAATAAGTCTTCGCTTCCTCTTTCGCTTCATCCAGTGATGTAATATTTCAACCAACTTGACCAATTCGCAGTGGAAATACTCACGTCCAGTTGCTATGGTTATTAATGTGAGCATGCAACATGTGGGTGAGTGTGTGTACACCGCCTAGCGACTTGGAATTGGGCCATTAGGCCACATCTATATTTAACACTTCTTTGCATCGCAGCAATCATGTGCAAATAAACTCCACCAAAACACACAAAGACGGATTTTGATTAAAAATGTGGCAAGAGAGCTTTAAGGTAAACATTGCAGCATACGTATTTTTTTATTCGAAACTGTGAAATGAGTAATGTTGAAAGCAGTTCTAGGATTCATGCAGAGATGGGTAGTATCATGAAATAAAGAAATATAAATGTATTTCTTCATTCTATGGTATAGTATCTTGGAACCATGTATCGTTTGAGGTATCTCAAAGGACATTATAACCCTAAAAGTAGATTTTAATGAAGAATTTCGATTTTTTATTTCTTAATTTTGGAGAAAACTAGGCCTGTGAGAATAAAGTGTATTTCTGGTAAAAATCAACAGATTAAGTCAGATTTCATGGAAAAAAGTATGAAAGATCCATCCATCAATTATGTGTTCCACTCAAAAATTTAGTGAGCAATTAATACAATAAAATGGATAAATTCAATAATGACAATTAATCAAAATTCTATTTTTAGACACATTCGGACAAGAAATGTCCGAAAACGGTCTTCTTGATGATATTCATTCATTTAAAATTTACAATATACATTTAAAAATTTGATGCGGCTGTGGTACGTGACGTCACCAAGTTTCTAATCGTGGATAACGCTCTACAACCATTGTTTCCTGATAAAATTTGCCTACGTCTTCATTTTCTATTGTGTTTTTCATTCGTTTTTATATCACTGAATTTGTAATGGTTCTTTTAATAATTATTTATCAGCCCATATTGCCTAGCTGTTGGTGGGATCGTTAAGCAACAATGAAAACTGAGTCATTTCGATTTCAATTATTTGTTCTTGTGAAATCGGATCATCGTACCTCGACTCGTCCCCGTGGCACAACGAACATGTACGAATACGATGTACTACGATCATAAGCCGTTGTTCCATAAACAACTGTTTGTTGCCTACATTCACGGCGCAGCGGATGGTGCTGCGCCCTACATTCTCCTCTTCACAATACAACCGATTACGACGCGACAATGATGATCCCACCCAGTTAATGTGCACAGAAGCATTTTATATCATTTTCTTCATGTTTACATATCAGAATTCACTTCGACAAAATGATAATAAAAATGGTCCAATGTATTAATTTTACTGAAAACCTATTGTAAAGTTTATACGCAACGTGTCGAGGGGTGTACAGGTTTAAAAGTGTATGCTGATTACAGATGCAAAATTAAATTTAAAATAAACGAAAGAATGAAATAGTGAATGTTATTTGCAACCAACACACACCTAGAAATCCGGGACTATTCACAACTATAGTAATAATACTTTACACCTCTACATATTTGGCTATATTTCATAATAAATTAATCATTTTACTTCCCTCAAAGTTCTGGGTTGACATTTAATGATTAATTACATTCTTTCACATTATCATTGTTTCAATTATTCTGAGCCATTATTTGTGAATAATTACCAGAATTGGAAATATTCCTTTCTGTCATAAAATTATTTATATATAATTCATATGCAATATGCAATATGATATGAATAAGACTGAGACTATTGGCTAGCACAGTGAACCGTCATTCAGGAGACCAGGCCTCGATTCCCGCCATGGTCGACCATCCTGACAGGGTTTTTTCGTGGTTTCCCTCTGTCATTCAGGTCAATAGGGATCGACCGACTTCTTCCCGCTATCCAGAAACATCTAATAAAATATAACCTCTCATAGGTATATCTCATTCGCCGACGCCAATATATCCCAGTAATCAGTGCAGTGCGTCGTTGAATCTTTTTTTTTTCAATAACATCGAAACTTGATACAAAATCTTTGTTCCCCGATCAAGGCTAAGGATGAAAGTTAGGATCGTTTGGACGGGGCACCACAAGGGCGATCTTACCACCCCATTTTAATTATTATAATATAAATGAAGTAAATAAATATTAGAATAATTCATATTCTTGTTCTACATTCTGATTTTCGGTTCCTATAATTATTATTTTGTTCTGATCATGTGTGCATGTTTTATGTTGTAGGGTCTCGTTCGGCAGCTCCAAGGGGTCCATGGTGGAGACCCTGATCTACGAGAGTCCATTGGCAGAGGAGCAAGAAACGAGTCCACTTCTAGAGACTTCCAGTCCATTTTCCGTCACAGATTCAGAAACCTCAGAGTGAGTCCAATCACAGACATTATTTACCTGGCTGCATGCGGTATTAGTCGGTGATTAACTAATTATAAGATTCAAATTAAGAGAATGATTGTCTCCTGACTCCAAAGTGCACAGGATAACAGTCAATATAAAATGCATGCAAAACATAATGAAACATACTGAATTGAAATTGGAATGATATACTCCTAAAATTGAAAAAAAAATGAAACAATAATTAATGATAACATACAAAAGTGAGGACACTAATTAAAATTGAAAAAATGAAAGGGAATCTAAACAAACGTTGATTGTTGGTAGTTATAGTGGTATAAATGGTTTCTGGATATTCGAATGGAATTCTTCATGGCTGACATTCCAATCTCATATTTCAAAGAAAACAAGAAAACATGTTGAAAAATGCATAAATACTTGTGTGCATCGTATAGGCAGGGTGGTGCTACGACATTTTGCGCCCCTAAGATCTTAAATTATATTGAAGTCAACCCCCTCCCCTACACCCATTCATTTTAAAAACAATTTACAGTAAGAAATACATAATTTGTAACTATGATAAATGAGTTTCTAATACTCGATTTATTCATGCGTTGACATCTCTCAATCCGAATGTTGATTTAAATAGTATAAAGTGCTGAATACATTTTTTTTTGAATGAATAGCTGGGAGTTACTCTATCTAATATAATTCTTTCAGTTTCAATGGGCAGATGTTATTCTTACCTAATTCTAATGTTATTCTAATGCTATGCTAATGTTATATCTAACCCCAACCGTCACTAAAAATACTCAAACTCCAAAAAAGATGAACTTGAAAATGTAGGTCAAGCCTACAGTAGAATTATTCACCTAGAGATGAGATTGAAATTAAAAATATTTGAATGTAGCATTTTAGGTTATGGCACAATAAATATCTTCTATAACGCAACTCTCCTTCGTCAATTCATAACCTTTCGCGCCGTAATAATAGACTCTCCTTACGCAAGGGGGGTGAGCGCAGCAATTGACTCGTTTCGTCCCGCTACCGAGCGCTACGTAGCGGAGCTAGCGGCCGCTAGTGAGGCGTGGCGAGATTTTCGGCACAATCTCTCTTTCCTTACCTAGCACAGTTCAGTTTCGCGCTCACAGCTGCGAGTTAGTGTACGTCGCTAGTGTCATAATATCGTCGAATAACGTGTTTTTAATTACAAGTGATATATATTGCCATCAAATTCCACAGGTATGTGATGAATAGTGGTAATAAGATGATAGCGTAGTGCTGATGGCTTATGTTTCTTACTTACTACGCACATATTTTAGCAATGTAGTTTTAAATGATTGAGATTAATGAAAGTGATGTGCATTCAGGCTGAGGAATGCAGAGTCCAGCATGGATTTACTATTTAAATGAATATCGCTTATATTGAAATATTGATTGACTGTGAATTTAAACGTGTGTGAATGTGATTTAATACCGCGACTCCTATTGCGTAATAAGTAGATCGAATGATTACATTGTGCCAGTTTGATTGTAACACGAGTCCTAATAGGCCTACTGTTCGTGCGTGAATGTAAAATTCATGTTTTTATTAATTATGAAGTTTAAACTGTACCGAGACAATTTTAAGTTTCGCTTATATTTTTGATAAGTGATTCTTAATATCATGCTAATTCTATTTTGGATGCTGTTGGCTTTTGGAATGAAATAATATGTATATTTATATACAAGGATACAACTATATTCTCTATGTGTTCTATAAATTATAATATGTAGGCCTGATTGTTTCAATTATAAGATTGCTCATACTTTCAACTTTTAATCTAATTTTTGTTTATAGATTATAAGTCTACAATTCAAAGGAAGGCCTTCTGCCAAAACAGTCTGGCTTATCTTTATTTGCATAGTATAATAATACATTATGATTTAATGGAGGCCTACTTTCATATCTTTATGTCCCTTTCTATTTTAAACTGCAAGTTCCAACGAGAATCGTGTATAAAACGTAATTACGTATACTATAAAACAAAAACATGTGTTCAAAATTGATAATGGGCAAGCAGAAAAGTAGAGCAGTCACTACCGATGCCACTAAAGATTGTGAGAAAATTTACGTTCTTATTTTATACCTATTTAATTTTTCGATTTTTCGATTTGAATATACCCAATATATTTGGCGGGAAAATGTGTAATTGTACACTTTATTGGTGTTTGTATTATTCTCGTCGGTGCCCTTGGCAACGGGTAACTGTGCCAGTGCAAAGTACTGGGTGCGTTGCAAGTTGTGGCTGCCAGAGAATCGATTTTTCGGCTCTGCTAATATAGCAGACATGCTATAGCAAGAGAAAGGGGAGTGCTATCCTTTGATACGACCTGGACTCGAGGGTTTAATTGCCTATTGTATCAACAACCCCTCCCTCTCCCCTTACCCCTGCCAACACACGCCGGCTAATGTCACTTGCTACAATGAAGTGTTTTCGGAAATGGTTTTATCACAATTGTCGATTAGAATGTAATACCAGTAGGCTTAATAATATTGTAGTGATTGGTGAAAACTTCGAAGCTATATTTAAATTATTTTTTCATATCGACATTTTTTTATCTTATGCTTAGGCCTATATTATTATCTGTTTGAAGTTGTTACTGACCTAGTATTATAATATATAACAATAATGAATTGTTCAGCCGCCCCGGTGGCTAAGTCAATTATCGCTAGCGGTAGAAACTGAAGTCACCGTTGGGCGTGGGTTCGAGTCCCGCCTAAGGCATGGGTTTTTGTAAACGTCCTTTCACCTATCATCACTTCATCGTTTCATCATCATCCGCTCATTCGTACCCCCGCATAACCTAGCTGTTGGTGGGGACGTTAAGCAACATTGAAAAAAAAAAAAAAATGAATTGTTCAGCACTTTTCAGTCCAGAACCGAGGGTTCTGACCGTTCTGATAGAACTCCGTTCGAAGTATGATATGATTAATATTTAATGTTTCTGTCTCGTATTTGAATTTAATCGAATATAACTATTTTAATACTAAACCGTGCTTACGTGCGTGGCAGCATGTAAAGTAGAACATGGGTAGGCCGGAGGGTAATGCGCTTTATGACTTGATAGTGTATTCTATTTCTAAGGGTAGGCCCTACATATTTTATATTTTCGTACAGCGCATAATGCTCAATGAATGAATCGAGCTCTATCGCAATTGGGAACTGTGCAACTTGCATGATTTACCTCAGAAATTAAATATAGGAATTTGATAACTGTAAGCCTATTCAAGGTGTGTTGGTCTACCAACAAAATGAAATGTGTAAAAATATTGCAGATTATAGATGTTTTCTTTAACTTTGAGCATTCGGACTTTTCTGTAGGATGTTGGGGTCTACTCTTTTGTTTTTATTCGCAAACTTCGTCGAACAAATCGTCTTTATTGGTACCCCAAGCCACAACCGTCGACTCTCGCTAGAATCTGAAGATATATCATGTATAGATGTCTCAACTAGAATATACTTTCGTGAAAGTGGATTGAGAATTTGTCAACACATCGGCTTTTGCAACGTAAATAGATAGTTTCTTCACTTTTATTTCTTGGTCAAGTGTTTTAAAAGCTTTTCAAAATTCGCATTACTTGGATTTTGAAACAAATGTCAGCCCCTTCTAACTTGAAAAAACTTGAAATCATTAATTTTATTTGATGTCTTCGTTTAGACTTTGATGAGACGCGAGAATTGGACAAAACACAAAATTCGCTCTTCAGAGTAGAAAATGTATTTTCGTTTCGTGCTTACACAAATCGAGAAATGTATCTTTACTATTTTTTCCTTTTTCGAAAACTACTGTAATTGAATGAAAAGTTCACATCCCCAAGATAATTCCAAGCTCTTTAATTAAAATGACATTTTATATTTGTGAATTCAATCAGTTTTGAGATAATTCGTCAATGAATTCTATCACATTCTTTTTTTTCGTTAAAACGTGTTATCTTAAAACTGATTGAATTCACTGAAAAAGAATGTCATAATAATTGAAGAGCATACAATTATCTTGGAGATGTGAACTTTTCATTCAATTACACTGTTTTTTTAACGTAGAAAAAAATGAATGAAGGTAGATTTCTCTATTTTTATAAGCACCGTGCATTAACCCCCTTGAATACATCTGATCAGAATACATGCTAGGGTGAACTGTGTGTGTAATAATTGTAAAGTGACTAGGTAGAATACAAAATACAAAGAGAAAATAGACTATAAACTATGATATACGGAAATATAGGCCTACCATGGTATAATAGTGAACTGAAGATGTGGCTCAATCTTTTTTTCAAACGAATGTAGCTAATGCTTTTACCGGTGACAGCCTATACATAATACACCTAACCACAAAACAGTCTGAGAATAGATGTTTTACCGCTCGATTCAGTGATGAGAAATCGATTTTTCTATTCGTTTTCCTTTCTTCTCTGCTTATAATCGTGCACGAGAACGAAATTGTTGCTATGTAGGCCTCTAGCCCAGCCCCCGAAACGTGGAGTCGCGTGTCGGTTGGGGGCGTAAGTTTCGGAACCATTTGCCGCGTGACACCTGTAACACATAACAACCTCCCTGAACATTAGGGTGTTTGTCGCACCGGGGTTTCTGTCGAACCGTTTAGTAGGGATATGTATATTGAATACAAATGAAAACGAATGGGCTATCAAATAGAAAGATAATAGCCACAGATGAAAGAGCACTTGAACGATAGCGAGATTTATTGGGTTGGAACATTCTTTATGGGACTAGAATTTATCCATGCTGCGCGATGTGGCAATACAAAATTATTATTATTATTTTGTAAACATTGAAAACTTGTCAGAGTAATTGTTTCTCAATTAAGGCTAGGGACGGCAAGGTAGGATCGTTTAAACGGGGCATCACAAGGGCGATCTTTCCCTCCCAAATATATATATATATATATATATATATATATATATATATATATATATATATATATATATATGTATATGTATGTATATATATATATATATATATGTGTGTATGTACATATATATATATAGGGTAGGCCTATATATATATATGTATATATATATATATATATAAATATATATATAAATATATATATAAATATATATATATATATATATATATATATATATATATATATATATATATATATATATATATATATATATATATATATATTAGGCCTATATTTATTTAAATATATTTATATAAATATTCAAATTCATATATAGGCCTACCGTTATATAGGATAGGTTATATAGTTTTTGAATCCAATCAGTTTTTCAGCCTCCTGTATCATGACCTCTATAGACCATAGAACCATCAGAATCCCTTTGCTGGAAAAGTCCTTGCGTTCTTCTATGGTGTCAGGGATGCTGGGGGTCCATAGGCTTGTTCGTAGTGACGTCACAACATGTTGCAACAGGTGGACAACAGTGTGATCAGTATTACCCAACTTGTCCAGTTGCTATAGTAACCTGACAAGCACACAGGCCTGCTGCATTTTAATGGTTGCATTGTTGCGTGTATTGAGAGCAATATTAATGTAATAGACAAATACCAGGATCAGGATATCCTATTTAGCTATATTATGTTATTGAGTACGGCCATTAAATAGGCCAACTTCTTGCGTCTGGAAATGTAAATTGTTCAGTACACTGCGAGCTTTATACCACACAAGCCTTAATTAGCGATTGTTGTCGCCTTGACGATAGAGTCGACAGTAACATCTATGCTCTTATATAGGCCTATTTCAAACGGTATGTTGCAATATGGTATGCCCTACAAGTTACAACGCGTAGTATCTATAGTAGCTCCAAACCGATATAACTAAATGAAAATATAGATGCAAAATAATGTGCGGGTTTTTAATTGCTTAAATTATAATTATTTTTTTAAAATAAAAAATAATGAACTGGCACATGCTCTAATAGGATTGTTCCTTGTTATCTGTGAGATGAAGGCGGATAGGATCTCGGTTCGATCCCCGTGACGGTGATGGCGGGTTCGATCCCCGCCACCGTCCATCTTCACAGTTTTCTTTGTGGTTTCCTCTCTGTAGTCTAGGCTAATACCGGGAGACTTCCTAGTTCCTGCAATATAGACCACGACCTCTTCCCACTATTACTTGAGAAAGCTCCATCTGATCATTGCATCATCTGTCTCATTTAATCATTCATTCGAGCCAATAGACCTTACCACCCAGTGCGTCGTTGAATCCAATAGAATTAAATGGGAGTGAAAAATTATAATTTCGTATATTCATTTCCTGCATAATATCGGCCTATAGGCTATATTTATTCAAGACTCTCTCCTATACTCAAGATTTCTGAAAAAAAAACACAATGAAGATCACTTAATTAGAATATAAAAAATAACAATAATAACATATTCGAGAGAATAACAAAATGGGCCTAACAATAGAACGAGAAACATAAGTTCATTAAATCCAGGAATAATTTAAATCAAAATATAAAAAATATGATAACTTGAAGAAATAGGAATCAGTTAATAAATAGGCCTATACAGCTCATAGTAAATATTTGAATAACAAAGAAAAAGAGGAACAAAGAAATGATAATCAAAAAAATATTATGCCTACACAATAGAATAAGGTTAATGAATCAATATTCGGTAAATATTCTATGAATAACCTACATTCATATTAGGCCTACTGTGCACAGTCAACTCTTGGCCATTGTTGACTTCGCTATCAGTCTCGCATTCTTATATACAAGTCAAGTCCATGCGTATTAGGGGTATTTCACACATGTAAAAAGATCATAAAACGTTTTGGCCGCCCCGGTGGCTAAGTCAATTATCGCTAGCGGTATAAACCGTAGGGCGTGGGTTCGAGTCCCGCATAAGGCATGTTTTTTGTAAACGTCCTTTCACCTATCATCACTTCATCGTTTCATTATCAACCGCTCATTCGTACCCCCGTATAACCTAGCTGTTGGTGGGGTCGTTAAGCAACATTATATATATAAAACGTTTTGTGCAATATACGGTATTAATGAATACATCATAAGTTGTAGTTCCAACTTTCAAGACAAGAATTTTTCAAGATACTAATGAGTCAATTATTTCGTTGAAACACATGCGGAAAGACGCGTGTTCAAGACCCGTAAAACAAAACCAGTTACTTTTGCCAACTATTCTCACCTATGTGTCAGTATTGATCATTGATCACCGGTATTTTAGAATATACACACTGAAATGTTATATGATCTGAAGTAATACGTTCATTCTCGAAGTTTCCACGAGCCTCCTCCGTTGCTCGGTCAGCTAAGGCATCGCTTCAGAAACTGAAGTCACCGATGGGCGTCGGTTTGAGTCCCGCGTAAGGCATGGGTTTATGTAAACGTCACTTGTAATCACTTTATATAGTTTCATAACCATCTGTTCATTCGTACCCCCGTATAACCTAGCTGTTGGTGGGGTCGTTAAGCAAATCATCATTGTATTATAAGGGTTAGAACCACCCGAGCGCTAGTGGTGTGGGGTAGGAAAGAGGTTCGATCGGCACCCTCATCCACATTACAACTTATCAATCCTGATAATGAAGTATAATTACAAATAAACGAAACATGATAAAGTACGTGACTACCGGCACGTGTAGAGTCTAGTGTGATCCGGGAGGCGAGGGGACTTTCGGCCCCGGTTCGATCCCCGCCGCCGATCACCTTTACAGAGGTTTTTCGTGGTTTCCCTCTGTAGTCTGGTCTATGCCGGGATGGTTCCCACAATATAGGCCATGACTGCTTCCTTCCCACTATACTACTCATCACCCAAGAAACCTACATCTCAATGAAACACAGAATTTAATTGAAACATAGATTAGCACATGATACAAATATATAAGTCAAGTTGAAATACATAAATGTTATACATTGTTGTTTATACCCCGAAAAGATTAGGGGAATAAGATAAGATCAATAAGATCATCATCTCATTAGACGAGCTTTAGCGAGGGTTCAATTCGACATACTGAAAGAAGATGGTGTTCGTTTTGTCGGTCCTCCACAGGTCAAACGGCTACAGCTATCAACTTCTAACTTTTTCCCAATATGGTTCCTCATCTAACTTAGATCTGTATAGTTTTGTAGCATTATCGGGTAGTGACTTTTTTTTATGAATATTAGAAATTTCAAAAATACCCATTAGAATAACACGGCGGAAAAAAAGAAAATATTTCTATTTTCCCAAAAAAATGAAACTTTGTGTGAAGTTGGATTACATTTTGATACACATTTCGGGAAATTTTCAGCTTGATCGGGTCGGCCATTTTGAAGAAAAAACATAAAATGTGCTATATTGGTACCATCTCGAAGCAGTTTTTACCCATTTTCACCCATACTTACTATCCGCTCGTCTAACAACGCATATATGGCGTTTTCCTAGTTAATCATCCATCCGACGCCAATAGATCTTCGCTATCACTACAGTGCGTCAAGTAGCCCGCCTATCGTATGATGTCATCCCGCTGCCGGCCGGCGAGATGATGACATGGACCCTGGTTACCGGTTTACCATGTGACCGCCCGGAGGAATTTCAGCACCGTGTGCAACGGATGCATACAACAACTGTTCTAGGCCGGCCGGTTCGGTTCACTGGGGATGACTAACCATTTTATTTATAGCCTTGCAATAAGTAATAAGTTAACAAGGGCTTTCGAAACTTGGTAGGCTGCCGATAGCAACAGATGCCGGTTAAATCCCGAGCTTGGGAAAAATGTAAATTGTTGAAATTTCTCTAAGGTATATATCTGCGGACGTTCCTGTTGTTGCGCGAACCCTCAAAGTAAACTGAATCAACGCCATCGAGCTAGCCTAACGTAACAAACCTGTCCTAAACTTATGTACTTTGGCAATGAACTGGGTTGGGTAGTCGAGTGGCTAACACAGTTAACTGTCATTCGGGAAACAGGAGTGCGATTCCCGCCATGGTTGACCATCCTGTTTTACGTATAGTCTCTTCTCTGGCGTGTAGCATATGGAAAATTTAGAGTCCCTTGAGATTATGTATGGTCGAGTGGTTAGCACACTGAACCGTCATTACCGGGGTGCGATTCTCGCCATGGTCGATCAGTTATTTCGTGGTTTCCCTCTGTCGTAGAGGTTGATACTGGGATGGTTCCGTAACGACACGCCACGATGATTCCTTCCCACTATCCAAAAACATCGTAATAAAATTGGTCCATTTCATCTTATACCATATCATTCTTCAGACGCAAGTAGATCTTGCTTACTGTGCAGTGCGTCGTTTAAAGCCGCCCCCTCTCTCCCAAAAACAAGATTGACCTAAAAACTTTTGACAGAAAATGATTTTCTGAAGCCTGTAGGGCTAGGCTATGGAGCCTAAATCTAACCTCTAAAAACTTGAATCTTGGAGTTAAGAGTAGGTGTAATATTACCATGACAATACCCTAAATGTGATGTAAAAGCACAGATAATCTGTGGTAAGAGTGACATCACAATCGAAACTTGACCGCGGTTTATGGAAGATTTCTTTTAGATACCGACATTGGAATTGTTTTTCATTCAACTTTGAAAAAAAATGTTCTTTACAATAACTCAAAATGCTCGATTGTGACGAACTTTTACGTTACTATATTAGCTAGTGTTGCCCTGAGCTACATGTAGGTCTACTTCCTGTCGGATGCAAACTGCTGGTGCGCGTGCGCGTGCTGTATGTCGTGTTGATTGTTGACGGACTCGTCACAGGTGTCTCGTGCAAGACAGCATCCAATAATGATGAGAGTGCAGGGTTCGGAACATCCGATCGTTTGAACCACGAGACGGTCGATTGATACCGCCAATACTGGACATAGACCTACTCTTTCACAGAGCCCTGTCAAGATATTTTGACCTGAACAATTTTGGCTCCCTTCCTCTTCCATTTACTAGCAATTTACCATCAAATACATGGGTTTTAAATTTAATACGCATTTGTTTACTATCTTCATTGAGGAGGTACACATTTAGCAATGCTGATGCATATGAAATTAAATGTACTTCTTTTTTAAGAAATACAACTTCACATGATGATATATTTTTTTAAATTCCAATGGGCTGGTGAAAATTTGGCTCCCTTTACATATTTGGCGGCGTACATCGTGGCTCCGCTCTTTCATATATTTTGGAACATGACTTACCGGCACATGTAGCGTAGTGGTTAACACACTCGCGAGGGTGATTTCGAACCTAGTTCGATCCCCGCCGCCGGGCATCTTGACAGGTTTTTTCGTGGTTTCCCTCTGTAGTCTAGGTTAATACTGGGATGGTCCTACAATAAGTCGGCCATGACTGCTTCCTTCCCACTATCCTTCCCATTACCCAAGAAACCTCCATCTCATCATCCCATCATCTCATTAATCATCCATCCGACGCTAATATACCGTCGCTATCATTACAGTGCGTCGTTAAACCCAATATAAAAATATTACCATTACTCGAAGAATAATTTCGTAAATTGGAGTGTTCATGACTAGCAAGAGTATGATCGCCGCCCTCGGTAGCTCAGTCAGCTGAGGCACGCTTCAGACACTGAAGTCATCGTTGGGCGTGGGTTCGAATCCCGCATAAGGCATGGCTTTTTGTAAACGTCCTTTCACCCATCATCACTTCATCGTTTCATTATCATCCGCTCATTCGTACCCCCGTATAATCTAGCTGTTGGTGGGGTCGTATAGCAGCATTAAAAAAAATGTAGGCCTATAGCACGGGCAGAGAAGTACGCCCATGACGATCGCTATGGCGTTACCTGTATACCCGTATCGACTAGAATGAAGAGCGAAAATGATACGTCAGATAATTGCCATCTAGGGCAACTCAAGTTTTCACTGCTCGCTTTTACTTTTTCTTTCCAATAATCTGTTTGAAGCATGCACTTATCGATATATAAGCTCGCATATCAACATGCTTCAATAGCCGTGAGATAGTTGGTAGCTGGAATCTTGGTTCGCCATAAATCGATTAGGCCTACCTTCTATATGTTACAAAGTACACGTTATTCTACAAGTGCACGATAAGAACTAGCACGATAGAATAGAACGGGGAGAATGCACGTGGTATGTGGCGCAAATCAATTGTTACGTCATTGAAGGCTTCGAGAAAATTAAAAAAAGTAACAAATTGTTATTCTTGAAAAAAAAAATTATCAGTAAAGAAAGAAAATTTAAAAAAAAAAGAAAATGTGCAGCACCAACCTTCAATATAGGTAAGGAAGTGATTGGATGAGCGAAGTGAAGACTCAATAAATCACAAAAGGCCTACTCGAAAAAACATTTTTTCTGTTTGCTAAATGAAAGTACAAAGTCAGTTGAAATTTGGCATAAGTGTCATCGTCTGATTCGATACTGTATAGTTTTGAGGCACAATCGGTTGCATCATTTCTTGAATAAACCATTTCGAAGATTTAAAAAAAAAAAAACATGAGGTTAACCCAGAGGAGAAAATTTGGAAAAAATATATCCTTGGAGTAAATAGAATTTTAATATAATGACGATACACTTGATTCCGACGTTTCGCATACATTGTATTAGCCGTTTCGATTAAAAGGCTATACAAGTTTTTTTTTCAGATCAATCAAAGCTATATGAAGAATCCCATTGAGTACATAAGCAACCGGTATAACCAATTGTGAAACGATTAAAACAAGTAACGAATGAAACAAGGAGGCACTGACATAATTGTTTTGAACTCGAGGTGCATACATAGGCCTATAGCTTCCCATTATATCTCATATGAATGAATATGCGTGTATCGCTCATTCAGCATGGCACATGTTGCGTTTTCCTATTCAACATATTTTGACATACTGTAGTGTGTATTGGTTTTTTCACCACCAAGTTTTTTCTTATTACAAACGTTACACGAAAAAGAAACGTCTCAAACACGAAAGTTACCTTAACTCAAAATGTAGCACGTTACTTGAATAGTTACTTTCAACAGACTTTACTTTCCCAACATGGACGTACAGGTGGGTGTTCCAGAGGTATCAGTTCTCGGTCCGACTCTATTCAGTAATGTTGTTAATTATAATTCCACGCCCTGCGATTGTTGCGGGGGGGGGGGGGGGGGGGGGTGTTTAGGTTTGCCTGACCCAATTCACTCGCCGCACGCCACAATGTTTGCTGACTCGGTGATTGACCCAAATACGTCTATCGGGACTCCAACTAGTCTGGACAGGATCGTAAAATCACGGCACTTACCTTCGATACGCCGATAGAAACCAGGGGTCTGGTTTATACGAGTCTAGGAATAATACGTGATTGCGTGAATTTTTTATCGGCATTCTGTGACATAGTTTCGACATAGCTTCTCTATGGTTTCAAGTATATTTAAAAAAAAAATGACGCCCCCGTGGCTCAATCAACTATCGAAGATAGCGGTAGATGCTGAAGTCAGGTTGGGTCTGGTTTCGCGTCATGCATAAGGCATGAGTGTTTGTAAACGTCTTTTCAATTAGTAGGCCTATATCATTATTTCGGGTGGATCGCAAAGAGCAACCTTGCAGAGGCAATGCAATTTTGTACTTATTTTGTATTCAGACGGCGTCTAAGTTAGGCCGTGGTTTAAACTTCGTCTCTGCAATCCACCCTTCATCTTTGCATTATCACCCTCTCATTCGTACCCCCGTAGAAACAAGCTGTTGATGACAGTATTGAAACAAATAATAGATAAATAAATTGAATAAAATGAAAGATGTAGGTTCCGAGCGAGTCCCCCAGCTGTACCACATCACATGCGCGCGGGTGGTTCGATCCTTCGTCGCTCGTGGGTCTCGTGGAAGTACAGTGCATGTTCTCTTTTTTTTTTATCTAAAACTTTTCTCATGATTCACTTTCAAGTTCAACAGTATGTGCACGTGATTGAGTTACTTGATATTCTGGATAAGTTGAAGTAAAGCAATATCTATACCGCAGTTATTAAAGGACATCACAACCTGAAACTAGATTTGAATGAATGATGACGATATTTATTTTCCCAGTTTGCGAGAAAACTAGAAATGACCATCTCAATTTCAGAAATTCTAATTAATATTTTGTCCTCCAGAGACCTTGACCGATGACGTAGACATTACCGAGTCTGTACAGAAAAAAAACAGAATCAAGTAAAGTCGACGTCACGACTCGGAAATAGGACCGGGTCCTGGAGGACAAATAAATAAATTTTAATTTCTGAAATTAATATGGTCATTTCTAGTTCTCTCTGAAATGAAGTAAACGAATGTCGTCATTAGTAGTTGATAGTTATCGTCTTGTTACGGGGTTGTGACGTCCTTTGAACAGGTATGGAGAGAGTGACGTCTTTATTCTTTATTTTTTGAATTCCAATTTTCTATTTTGAACTTCACATCGTCGCCTTTTTACATTTTAAAACCACTTGCAGAATAAGATAAGGCATATTATAACACGAAGTAGCTCAGTCAGCTGAGGCACCGCTTCAGAAACTGAAGTCACGTCAGGAGTCCCGTATATGGGCTTTTGTAAACGTCCTTTCACCTATCATCACTTCATAGTTTCATAATCACCAGCTCATTCGTACCCCCGTATAACCTAGCTGTTGGTGGGGTCGTTAAGAAAACAATAATCATCATCACGAAGTTTAATTCGTGTGTGTGGGTGGCGGGGCGAGGGGGGGGGGGGGGGGCCTCCACTGCATGATGCAACTGCAGCCAAACGCAGGCTTGCCAATTACGCCATGATGACGTGGACAGACGCTATTTCTTGCTGATCATCACTGACAACGGGAATAATGTAAAATATTGCCAGCACGGCCATCTGGAAATCTGGTTAACAAATGCTGGAATAATTTGACGTGGACCGTCAATCATTTACTCGGCGATGTGATGAGGGATTACAGTAAAAATATGTGTAGGCCTACTCATTTGGCGATGTTACATTGTCGTATGACAATAGTTATGACCGCGTCATTTAGGGTCGTACGATCGAATCATTCGTGATTTTTCAAATATAGTTATATATATATATATATATATATATATATATATATATATATATATATATATATATATATGGCCCTATTTATTAAATTAAACTCTGTACATACCGCATTTGGTTACCGGTATTATATTTAGTGGTATATAGGCTGTATATTGGCGTACCGTACATATTGGAATAATAAGGGTTCATTTATATAGAATAACCTTCATATATTTACATTTTTGAATATATTTTCTAATCTAAATACTAATTAAATTGATTTTCCAATTAAACTAGAGTTAATTTTGAACTCCATTTTCAACAAATTAGGATTTTATTTCGATCACCAATCTCATTTTTCCCAAGATTGTAGCTACCCATGTCATTTTCAACGAACTGACTTGATTTATTAATGATCGATATTTTACGTCTCTAGTATACCCAATATTGCACAACTATTTTCACCATTATCTTATCCCGTTGTAAAGAATATTTCGAATGAAAACGCTTTCAGCTCGGGCATTTTATCATTACCATCATCGTGTATGTTTAGCACGTGACTTCCTTGCAAGCGTTCGACGTACGAATAGGCAATTTAAAACTACTCGGCTGTTTTTTAAAACGTAGTACGTTGTGTCTTGGAAACGGAAATGTTATTGTTTATGTTATAGGTAAGACAAACTTGAGAGCTAAGTGAATAAATGCGAGGTCATGGAATTGCAAGTACTTTTAATATGTTTTTTTCGCTATTTTACCGAGTTTATTTGGTCAATTAGGTTAGCGCTGTTGATCTGTATGCTGGTATAGTGGACTAGTGGCTAGGAGTTAGCAATTTGCAAATGTGGTGTATACCTGATTTACGATTCCAGGTGATTTCAGGTATTACAAGTGTTTTCAGGGATTTCAAGTTATTCCAGAGACTTCAAGGGGAATTCATGGCAAGTGTACGCTGGATTTCAGGAGTCTCTTAATGGTTCTTAACGACCTCACCAACACCTATATGGGGGTACGAATGAGCGGGTGATGATGGAACGATAAAGTCAAATATGAAAGGACGTTCACAGAATCCATGCTTTATGCGGGACTCGAATCCTATACACCCCACACCCGACTTGACTTTGGTATAATGTATAAACCGAGGGGTTAACAACTCCTGAAATCAGGTGTACACTTGCCATGAAATCCCATGAAATCCCCTTGAAATCCCTGAAATCACCTGAAATCCCTGAAATCACTTGAAATCCCTGAAATCACCTGAAATCACTTGAAATCCCTGAAATCATCTGAAATCATCTGAAATCCCTGAAATCACCTGAAATCCCTGAAATCACTTGAAATCATCTGAAATCCCTGAAATCACCTGAAATCAACTGAAATCACCTGAAATCACTTGAAATCCCTGAAATCACTTGAAATCCCTGAAATCACCTGAAATCTTGAGATCTGAAATCAGGTGTACACCAAATTTTCGAGTTGTAAACCCCTCGGTATAAACGAACGATGGTTGAAA
This sequence comes from Brachyptera putata, assembly GCA_907164805.1. Lineage (NCBI taxonomy): Eukaryota > Metazoa > Arthropoda > Insecta > Plecoptera > Taeniopterygidae > Brachyptera > Brachyptera putata. The sequence continues at coordinate 20,916,000 of OU015471.1, read as the reverse complement.
CTATAATATGTATCGTCTATCCACTTCAAGAGTGACCTGGCTGTTAGATGGCGTTTGTATGTTCATTAAAATTAAAGACACTTATTTTATTACCGGTAGCGATTTTTGTTGCGAAAATAGTATTAACACCAGTGCCGCCTTCCATAGGCAAGGTCGACCTGATAACCGAATTTTGACTATACCACTAAATAAAGATCTTTAATTATTGAATTCGTCAAACTTACAGAAGTTATTAAACAAATTGGCTCTTTTGACAATTCAAGGGCCCTACTTGAGAGCTTCATTGAATTGAATTACGATTGAAGGCGCCCCGATCCGTGATTATTGAATTCAAGTTCATGTTTTAAATGTCCAAAGTGTAAATGAGTTTTAGCAATAACTCGTTTACAGGGAAAGTGTGAAGTTAGCAAGAATAGATTTTGAATTCAAAACATAGAAATAGTTATTCATTCTGTTTCTATCAGATATGAGATGATTTTATGTAAAACTAACTATAGATAAAAGATAAAGACAATAAGCCTACATTATTATCTACCTAGGCTATATAATATTTCTTATAGATGAAATATTTTTTTTGCAAACTCGTTACTCTGGCGGTATAATCCTAGAGCCCGCGCGTTGAAAAATTCTCAAAATCCAATCAACTTTTCAAATTGAAAAATAATTATGTAGATAACGGAATTTGGGTATTTGGGTACCGTTATACGAATTAAGATGGGAAACTTATCTATGTATAAAATGAAATAAAGATGATCAAATTATCTATACGGTAGGTTGACTGAAGATGAAAATAATATCTATAGGTTCTAGATGTAAAGACGAAAGAAGGGGCCGCCCCGGTGGCTAAGTCAATTATCGCTAGCGGTAGAAACTGAAGTCACCGTTGGGCGTGGGTTCGAGTCCCGCTTTAGGCATGGGTTTGTGTGAACGTTCTTCCACCTATCATCACTTCATCGTTTCATTATCACCCGCTCATTCGTACCCCCGTATAACCTAGCTGTTGGTGGGGTCGTTAAGCAGCATTAAAAATAAATAAAAATAATAATATCTATAAGTGCAAGGCGAAAGATGAAAAATATCTATTGGTATAAGATTAAAGATAGAAGTATTATCCAGTTGATTTTATCTATAGATAAATCATCCACAATTGAAATGACAACAGTGAGTTGTATTCATCAGACCATATCGTTATCCTCATTCATCTCCCATCTCCTGATTGGTCCATGCAACAATGCGATTTGCCCGTTGCATTTCCCAGTTCGTGCAAGTCACTATCCACGGTTCTAGTCATGTTATCTGAATTGTCTGGCCATTTCAGACGTTGAAATTATTGTAGCTGTTTCTATAATCTCACCTGTTTCCAGTTCATTGACCTCGTTTCATTCTAATAATGGCATTGCGATACCTTATATATATACCCCGATGTGTCTGCACACGGAGTGATACCATGGTCAACGAACGTCTCGAGTCGCGCATAACTTACTGTCATGGCTCATTTGCATCACTAGCCAGGCCTTTCCTGATACTGTTCGATTCATGTTATACATACATCATTGGTGTCAGTGAAAGATTGATACGAAAATTCTTGTTGCCTAATTCAGGCTAAGGGTGATTAACTGGGATCTTTCATCGTCGACCTGAACGCTCAGTCAATTATCGCTATAGCGGTAGAATCTGAAGTCATGTCAGGCGTGGGTTCGAGTTCCGCATAAAGCATGGGTGTTTGTAAACGTCCTTTCGCCTATTATCCCTTTATTGTTTCATTATCACTTGCTTATTCGTACCTCTGTATAGCCTAGCTGTTGGTGGGGTCGTTGAGAAGCATTAAAAAAGAAACCATGAAAAACCCCTGCCATGATGGATTTCAGATGATTTCAGGGATTTCGAGGGATTTCAGGGATTTCAGGTGATTTTTTGGGGATTCCAGGTTATTTCAGGTGATTTCAGGGATTTCAAGGGGATTTCATGGGATTGCATGGCAAGTGTACACCTGATTTCAGGAGTTGTTAACCCATCGCAATAATCAAATGTATAAATGTAATAAATTCCGGAAATTTTATCCTCCTAATGGAAAATGTCAGAAACTTACAATATAAATAGTTATAACCAGCATGATAACGTTTTGTTTCCTGTTTCAGATCTAAGAAAGTGCGAGTGACTTTCTTCGAATCGGAGAAGCCCCTGTTGTTGCCCTCGCCCGACTCCGGCGACGAGTTCCTATTGGATGTACCCTCTGACGCTCTAAGCATGACGTCACAGAGTCCGGTGCACGACGAGCATGCACCCAACTACAACCGGCAAACTAGGTCAGTATCCAGGTCCGCCCTTACACACAAGACCGGGTCGGGGCTGGACATGCGCGGTGCCTGTAAAAATCGAGAAGTGTATCTTTACAATTGTTTTCCACTTTTATAAACCAGTTTAATTGAATGGAAAGTTTACATCTCCATGATAATTTCATGCTCTTTAATTAATGCGACATTTTATTTTTGTTAATTCAATCAGTTTTTAGATGATACCTCAATGAATTTTCATGATATTCTTTTCATTTATTGACGTATTATCTTAAAACTGATTGAAATCACAAAATAGAATGTCATATTAATTAAAGAGCATGTCATTATCTTGGAGATGTGAACTTTTCATTCAATTACACTGGTTTTTAAACATGGAACAAAATTAATGAAGATAAATTTCTCTATTTTCATAAGCACCGTGCATGAACCCCCTTAAAAAGTCTCCCCTCCGGTGTACGTCCGTGTCTTAGTAGGCCTATGCGATTCGTAATGAAGAATCATTCAATCGTTGGTAAACAATACCTGTTTATAAAAAAAATCTTCTTGACCCATAATCTTTGTTCTAAAGCATTTATTTAATATTTAGTAATTAAAAAAAAATGTGTCAGGCGTGGGAATCGAACCCTGACCGCCAGCGCGTTCGCAGCCGTCTTACCGCCCGAGCTACCCAGACACAAATAGTTGGAACTAATTCTAAGAATATCTGAACGATATTGTTTCGGAAGCACTATTAATTTCCTCCCCTTACCCGCTCGCCATACACGGTTCGCTTCATGCTGATTAGTGGGCGGTGCATGGCGCTGCAAGAGCAGGGAATTAGTTCTAAGAATATCTGAACGATATTGTTTCGGAAGCACTATTAATTTCCTCCCCTTACCCGCTCGCCATACACGGCTCGCTTCTTGCTGATTAGTGGGCGGTGCATGGCGCTGCAAGAGCAGGGAATTCCCTCAGACCATGGACGGCACAGTTCAAACCCTTTCCATCGTTATCTCACAGGAATTTAAAAACTTGTGGATCTTGGTGTCGGTCGATTCGTCTTCCATATTTAGTTTGTTTTGCTTTGGAATCGAGGGGTTAACAACTCCTGAAATCAGGTGTACACTTGCCATGAAATCCCTGAAATCACCTGAAATCCTTGAAATCACCTAAAATCACGTGAAATCACCTGAAATCACTTGAAATCCCTGAAATCAGGTGAAATCACCTGAAATCACTTGAAATCATCTGAAATCCCTGAAATCACTTGAAATCACCTGAAATCACCTGAAATCACCTGAAATCCCTGAAATCATCTGAAATCCCTGAAATCATCTGAAATCCCTGAAATCACTTGAAATCACCTGAAATCACCTGAAATCCCTGAAATCACTTGAAATCCCTGAAGTCACTTGAAATCCCTGAAATCACCTGAAATTACCTGAAATCATCTGAAATCCCTGAAATCATCTGAAATCACTTGAAATCCCTGAAGTCACTTGAAATCCCTGAAATCACCTGAAATCACCTGAAATCTTGAAATCTGAAATCAGGTGTACACCAAATTTTCGAGTTGTAAACCCCTCGTTTGGAATTGTCTTCTTGCATGTCCGCTTCTTGCATGTTGCGTAGTGGAGAGTGGTTGTGGTGTGACGGTTCGATATGCTATCAGTTGGGAGTTGCTGAATGGGACTGCAGGTTTTCGTACGTTGTGTCCATCATTTTAGTGTTAGTTGGGTTAGGTTAGTTAGAAAAGGTAACCTACAAATTTCACCTGCCTGGGGGAGCATTCCTGTACGATTTAATCCGATTTTAGTAAAGATAACACCAAAAAACAAAAGAAAAGTGGTATTATCCTATAGCAACAGCCCATACACAGCCACCTTTAATTCTGGGTTTAAGTTAAGACTGAGTTTATCTTGTATAAGAATGCTTCCCCCTGGACCCCTATTCCTGAGATATAAATGAGATGTGAGAAAAATCAGTGAGAAAACTATCTCATATAATAATGACGTATTTCATCTCATATTTTATGTGAGATACTCGTTTTCTCACTCATTTTTATTTTCCTCACATCTCATTTATCTTGGGAAACTATCTCATATAATAATGACATATTTCATCTCATATTTTGTGTGGGATACTCGTTTTCTCACTCATTTTTATTTTCTCACATCTCATTTATCTCAGGAATAGGGGTCCTGGGGGCATTTGTAAACGTCCCTTCACTATCATCACTTCATTATCACCTGATCATTCGAACCCCCGTATAATCTAGCTATTGGTGGGATCGTTACTCAAACAATAGTCATCATCAATTTAATTTATAAACCTAAAAATTATCAATTTTAGTTATCCCACACTTCCAGTTCGTACAAATTGCCTGATTGTTTTCCGGTGCCTGTTACGCGTGCGTGCGCGGACTCTATGCGTGTTGCCATCGCTCTGACCTAGTCCGACTCGCAACACGATTCCACAGATCCCTGCACAAAGTCGAGAAATAACTCCCGAGAATCATAGCTGTCGGTCGGTCGAGTGATGCAAGGTTTGAGGAACTGCAGATCAGAGATCAAGAATGTTAATGTAATGCAAGTTGGGAAGTTGGTTTAATATGGCAGCTTGGAGAATAGAAACTCAGTGACATGGACAAAATATAGAGCAATCGAACGTCCGTTTCGAATTGTAACATGTTGAAGAGATGGATTTGATTTATATTTTAAATTGTATTTATATTTTATTTAAATACGATCTAATCTTCCATCCATAGCCTTAATTGGGGAACAATGATTTTGTATCAAGTTTTGATGTTATTAAAAAAAAAAAAAAAAATTATTTAGTGATGCACTCGACTGATGAACTACGATCTATTGGCGTCGTTGAATGATATATGAGATGGTGGGATAATGAGATTAAATATTATTTTATCACGTGTTTCTGGATAGTGGGATGGGGTCGGTCGTGGCCTGTTTAAGGAACCATCACAGTATCGACCTGAATGACAGAGAGAAACAACGAAAACCCCTGTCAGGATTGTTGACCATGGTGCGAATCGAGCCCCGGTCTCCTGAATGACGGTTCAGTGTGTTAACCACTCGGCCATACGTCTCAGTGAAGTGATGGATAAGGAGGCGTATAAAAGCTGTGAGAGTGGTCGGTACTCGAGAGACTGTGGGTTTGAATCCGGGATACGTCAAATGAAGTAAAACCAATCTATTCATCTCCGAAATAACCTTATCACCGGCACATGCGCAGTGGTGAACGCGCTCGCTTCATGTGATCCGGGGGCGAGAATTTGTCTGCAAGGCGGTTTTTCAATGGGAGTAAAAGTGACCAATGGAAACGTCATGATTTGTGACGTCATGACTCAGTTGCTATGATATGATAAAGTAGAGTGTCGTTGTGGATTAGTGGTAGCATAGCTGCCTCATGTTTTCAGGGTCCATGGTTCGACTCTCGACGCCGTTACTTTTTTTTTAGCTAAATAATTATCAAATATTGACTATTAAAAATATTAAACCCATTTGGCCTATATAAAAAGATAACCTTACCGACAAAACAAAAAAGGTCTACGTATGAACTTCTAGGTTAATCATATTGTATTTCTGAAAATGATTAAATTTCAATTCTCGTAAGTAATCAACTCCGACCATTTGCGCCCAACCCGAAACCGTGTCAAAGAATGTCGTGTTGGTTAGTTAGTTGTCATTTTTCAATTCGACGTCAGCTCTGTGATTCAATCAATTCAGCCTCCCTCTTGACTCGGGCACCGCTTTAGAAACTGACGCCAAGTCGGGCGTGCATTCGATTCCCGCATTGTGTAAACAGCATTCATCCATCATCAAATCATTCGAATTCCAAATGACTTACTGTTGATAGAATGCACAATGGTAATTGATTATAGCCCCACCCCGTGCCTCGGTCAATTTTCGCACTGCGTTAGGGGGCGTGGGTTCGTTGAGGCATTAGTTTTTGTAAACGTCCTTTCACCTATGTTCTATACCATCCTTCATCGTTTCATCACCATCCGCTCATTCGTATAGGCTACCCCCATATAACCTCAGAGTTGTTGGTGGGGTCGTTGAGCATGGATTAAAATAATCATAACAATTTCATATTATCTTTAATCAATGTATTCCTCGATTCAGTCACAATAGCGTAGGCCTAGTTCCCCAGTATTCATAATTATTTATAAAAGCGTAATTGATGTATTCTCACGCATCAATGTGAAGTAAAACCGTTTGATCACTGATACAAGTGGTCGAGTGGCTAGCACACTGGACTATCATTCATGAGACCGGGTTCGATCCCCGCCATGGTCGACCATCCTGACATAAGCTTTCCGTGGTTTCCCTCTGTCATTCAGGTCAATACTGGGATGGTTCCTTAACAACAGGCCACGACCGACTCCTTCCCACTATCCAAAAACACATAATAAAATAGTCTTTCACTTTCATCATCCCATCATCACATATATCATTCACCCACGCCAGTAGATCATAGTAATCAGTATAAAGTCCGCGCGTAGTTCAACACTATAAAAATGCAGGTATTCGTATAGGCCTACATGAATGTACTTACCGTCGTGTAGGTTATTGAAACCATTAGATCAACCTGATTCGTTGTGTGCAATGACGTCGACGTTGGTATACATGCGTGTCGACATGATTGTGGAGAGGCTCATTGCGGGGTGACTGATATCAGTTCTGAAGACTCTTCGAGCACTCGGGGGGGAGTGATTGATCGACGTCGCTAACCAATTTGTTTGTATTTATCGTGCTTGGCCCGAGAACACACCCAAGATCGATCTGGCTTGGACGAGAGTGCAAATCAGTAAAAGTGATAGATATGTGGATGGATGATATATCAAGACACTCCACGCTTATAAACTCGTTGCTCAACTTCATTCGGCAGCCTCTATTCACTGTGGACATTGTTGTTGTTGTTGTTGTTGTTGTTGTTGCGCACCCTGAATCATCCGTAATCAACCCAATCGTACCAAATTATTCAACCGAACCTATACAAACTAACCTAACCTTAACTATCCCAACAGAACAAACAACCTAAACTAATTTTTAAAATCTGAATTAAAACTAATCTAAGCCCTACTTCCGTGCCGGCGAATAGCCACTTCGCCTTCATTACACTCGCATGTCTGCAATTATATAGTGTATCGTTCCTATCGGCCGCCCTCGGTAGCTCAGTCAGCTGAGGCACCGCTTCAGAAACTGACATCACCGTTGGGCGTGGGTTCGAGTCCCGCATTAGGCATGGGTTTTTGTAATCGTCCTTTCACCTATCATCACTTCATCGTTTCATAATCACCCGCTCATTCGTACCCCCGTATAACCTAGCTGTTGGTGGGGTCGTTAAGCAAACAATCGTTCCTAACGCCGGAGAGCGCGACGAGCGGACTAGTACGGTAGCCAATCAAAATCCAGCACGGTTCTCGTGCTCTCTAGCGGTCGGAAATATGACTACAGGGTGAGTGCGAGGTGTAGAAGAGAGTGGAAATACAGTTAAGGGGAATCAGTTTTATGTTGACATTGCGTTACAAGTCTTGGGTATATACATTTCGTCCATGTGATAACCTTCGAACGATTATAGGTGGGTCAAAATTTCATTCAACGTCGAAATCTTGATAATATGGAAACATTATTTACCAATTGAGGCTGTATTTGTGTGAGTTTGGAAGCGTTACTTGTTTTTTATAAAGAATTTACGGCGGTCTTGTCAACAAATATGAATTAATTTATGCAGACTATTTTTGTTTTAAATTACCAACAATGAACTTTGGCTCTCGGTAGCTCACTCAGTTTGGGCAGCGCTTCAGAAACTGAAGTCGCCGTCGGGCGTGGGTTCGAGTCCCGCATAAGGCATTTGTTTTTGTAAACGTCCTTTCACTTATCATCACTTCACAATTTCACAATCGCCTCATTCGTACCCCCGTAAAACCTAGCTGTTGGTGGGGTCCTTAAGGAAACAATATCTGCACTATGACCATGCTTCTTCGTCATAGAAAGACGTCAAAAAAATGCTGCTGTCTTCCATTTTAAAACTATATCTCGTAGCCTTTTCGGTAATGTTTGATAAAGTTCGAGGGGTTAATAACTCCTGAATCACCTGAAATCACCTGAAATCACTTGAAATCACATGAAATCACCTGAAATCCCTTGAAATCACCTGAAATCGTCTGAAATCACCTGAAATCACCTGTAGAAATCTGAAATCAGGTGTACACCAAATTTCGAGTTGGTAACCCCTCGATAAAGTTTCGCTATAAATATAAATGTAATGAAAGATACTGGAGTAGACTAATTAATGGTATCTTATTCCTTGAAATGTAAATCAGTGTGTATCTATCTATACGTGCCCCAGCCACTGTTACAGCGATAACACTGTTGGTTTGGTTTCAAGAATGTGGAAAGAGGCCAAATAATTCTAAGGAATGATAATAATATGTCGTCATGTCGAGTTTTGTGGAGTGGAATGTGGATAATTGGAAGATAGCTATACTTCACATTTGATGGATTTATCAACAGGTATAAAATACATTAATTAATTTGACAGCGGCATACCATCAGTGTTGAATGTGCACTTTTTCGGTAGCTGTTTCTCACTAACTACTGAAGTTTTACGCACAAAATTCACACAAAATACTCCCATAAACCAAAAAATCCATAAAAAACCTTTGTACAATTTTACTGAAGAAAAAAAAACATTTTTTTTTCAGGCATAGGCCTACAACAAATTGTATCACCAATATGTTATTTCAAGTGAATACAATAAAATCTGTACACAAGTATGGCCGACTTATAGGCCTATCTACATGTGATGCAAATTCAGAGTGATTGTCTTCAACGGTTTTCAGAGAATCACGTACCGATTTTTTTTCGTATAATTAACTGCATTTGAAAATAATAGCACAAAAGTGATTCGTATTGCAATTTGAGAAGTGGGCCTTCAAAAATGCTAAATTAAAACATTTATATAATTAGAATCATTTCGAATAATTTCGTGATTCTCGCAGCATCCAATTAATAAAACATTACACTATGAATCTAAAACAAAAAACAATTTTTCAAAATATGACTTTCAATCCTTGAGCATGTTTTTGGATCTAACTCGACTAATCTGAGAATGCAGGTCAGCAGAAAGATAAAGGTCAAATAACAAAGGTCAACAACTCTCAAATATTAGCAATTAGTCTCGAACTCAGTATATACTTATCCACGAGAGGAAGATGAAGGTTCCGAGCGACCGTCCCTTGTCTATCACACCACTAGCGCGCGGGTGGTTCAAACCTTCATCTCTTATAGATACACGTCGAGTACGTTTCATAAATTTCATATACTATAAACCTTCTTACTATTCTCTTGTTCCTCCCAGAATTATGAAATGTCAGACAACTTGACATTTGCAATTTCTTGACGATTATCAGTTAAATTGTGCATAATTGACTAAATACACAGGATCTGTGTCGCCTGCTACATACTCTCAGCTGAGCCGTGCAGGGAGAAAATCGATCCCCGTGTAATTTTCACCTTCCACCCTCTCCTCTCCACACCACTCGTCAAACCCACCCCCCCTCCCCGCTGTGACCTATCCAGGTCGTCAATGTGACCGAATGACCTTGTTGCTATGCAGTTGTATTATGACCTTGCACTTGCATTTTATCGCTTGTCTCGCGAATTAGATGTGGATACCGGTGTACACGTGACAATGGTGGAAGTCAAGTGACCTACATTTGAATTCGAATTGAATTTTTTTTCGAATCGAATCATCTTTGTCTAGTTCTTGTATTGAACTATAACTAGATGAAATAAATTAGTTTTCCAGTTTGATATAAGGCTTTAGCATATTGTCGTACTGCGAATTATTCAACACTTCACATATATGCCTACGTGAATGCTATGCTTGAATACTTGGAAGTGAACTGAATTATTTGATATCTAATTTAATAATAATGACACATTGAAGCCACCCCCATGGCTCCGTCTACTATCGTACTGCGGTAGAAACTAGAGTCTGGTCGGGCGTGGGTTCGAGTCCCGCTTAAGGCATGGGTTTCTGACAACGTTCTTTCACCTATCATCATACCAATGTTTCATTATCACCTTCTCATTGTTGGTAGGGCTGTTGTGCAGCATTTCGAAAAAGACCGAAAATCCACGAAAAACACTTGTCATACTAATTCAGCTGTTGTATCCACGAAACACGAAGGCGCGAACCACCCGCGCGCCAATGTTGTGTAGTAGGGAAGACTGTCGCTCGGAACTTATTTCTCTCATCGACACAATTCGGCTCTAATCGATAATCTAGGACAGCGTATTTCAGTGCGTATATATATATATATATATATATATATATATATATATATATATATATATATATATATATATATATATATATATATATATATATATATATATATATATATATATATTATAAATAAATATATATATATATATATACACATATATATATTTATTCATTTATATATATATATATATATATAATATATATATATATAAATATATATATATATATTAGTGATGCCTTCGGGTACCCGGGTCGGGTACGGTTAATGCATTACCCGGGTAATATTCTGTTACCCGGGTACCCGTCTAGGTTCCGGGTAATTGTGCTAACCAGTACCTATAATATAGAAAATAACTTTTATAAATCACTCAAGGTACCGAGAGAAATTCAACTTCGCATTCTACATAAGTTTTTTCACCTACCTTTCCAGACCTCCCTCAACTTGTCATAATGCGCTCGACAAATCTAGTCGCACCACCTACCGTTATCTGTGGTCACACGTGCAGTGTACTGAATCCCTCTCCTGTCAACCGCTCTCTAGTTGCCATGCCAAATACTATTCTTTACCGAGAACTGAGAAGCATATATAGTTTAATTAGTTTTTTTTTCATATAGTTTTTAGTTTTTAGTTTTATTCAGTTTTTCAAATTACCCGGGTAATACCCGGGTAATTTCGGCGGGTACCCGGTTCCTAATTTGTTACCCGAAGGCATCACTAATATATATATATATATATATATCCTTTTTCCATACTTGGCAATTATACTGACAACGGTAATAACACATGAAAGTGAAGTAATGCCCCGATACCTTTATATAAATAGTTTCACGCTTTCGAAACACAACTCGATTCTTCCTTCGGTCGTTCATTTCAGTGCCCATCTCGTATCTGATCCACAGCCAGCGTAATGAGTGACCAGTCTAGTGGTTAGGGTGATCACTGGAGAGGAACCGAGAGAACAAAAAAATAATAACCGTCCGTGTTTTGGCCATCCCTGCGTGGTTAAACTTACGAGCGACGATTACAAACTTTCAAGTGACATAGTGCTATATATATATATATATATATATCGCAACTTGAAATCATACAAAAAGAAATAATGAAAAGTTGATATGTGAAGAGATATGAGGATGTTTTATGTGCTTCAGCTGTTTCTTTGATCACAGAGTTTCCTTTTACTAGATAATGTGTTGCCCTCGAGATGAGTTGGGAAGCTGTACAGAGTCGAGATGTGCTCTTCAGCCTTCAATGACTAGCTCGATTAAGCCCTATACGAGAGAAGGAAAGATAAAAAAGAGAGGAATAATGTTTGTTATATACTTGGTCATCAAATGTGTACGGTTTCTGTAGTTATTTATATACTTCGAATCTCATCTTGGTTATGTTTGTTATACTTGTGTTCACGAAAGTAGGTCGTCTACCAACTAAATAATTTAAAACCTCGTTTATTGTAGATTGCGACTGGAATATATATATATATATATATATTTACATTGGGTTCAACGACGCACTGTAATGATAGCGAAGATCTGTAGGCGACGAATGGATGACTGATTAGATGATGGGATGATGAGATGAAGGTTTCTTGGATAATGGGAAGGATAGTGGGACGGAAGCGGTCGTGGCCTATATTGTGGGAAGCATCCCGGCATTAGCCTAGACCCTAGACTACAGAGTGAAACCAGGAAAAACCCCTGTAAAAATGGTCGGCGGCGGGGATCGAACCGGGTTCGAATATACCGTACATATATATAGGGCCTATATATATATTTGTGTTTGTTATGGTGGTAGGCGACATTCGTCTTTCGTGGATAGAAGCATAAAGAACGAAAGTATTCAACCAGATATTGATCTATATGGTTTTTAAATGAAACTTTGAAATGTTTCATTCGGTTAATGAATGTGGCTCACCGTGCAAATTGTTCCAGTTGAAATCGTACGAAAATCTTCCACTGGTTGCACTTGTACTCTGTGACTTGCGCGGCGATGTCTGCATTAGTATAAATAGAGACCTACTTACAGAAATCACACTTGCTTGGTGTACAGTCGTTGTGATTTCAGTTTTTATGGCCACTAAAATGTGTTCTTCGCTTCTAAACATGCGTCATTCTTTGATCCGTCTGTGAAAGCGCGTTGGGCTCATGTGACATCGCGTCCATTTGTTGTACTTGCAGACTTCGCTGTTTTTTTTTATAATGTTGCTTAACGACCCCACCAACAGCTAGGTTATACGGGGGTACGAATGAGCGGGTGATAATGAAACGATGAAGTGATGATAGGTGAAAGGACGTTTACAAAAACCCATGCCTTATGCGGGACTCGAACCCACGCCCAACGGTGACTTCAGTTACTACCGCTAGCGATAATTGACTTGGCCACCGGGGCGGCTCGCTGCCTTATATATAGTATGGTTCGGGATGATTTTTGTTTTAGTAACATCGAAACTTGATACAAAATAATTATTCCCTATTAAGGCTAAGGATGAAAGTAGGATTGTTTGGACGGGGCACCACAAGGGTGATCTTACCATCCACCCCATTTTATTATTATTCTAAATTGAAAGCAATGATTTAATCCTGAAATGATTTATAATCAAATTACGTTACTCGGTTTTTATTCAGATTCAAAAATGATTAATTCAAACTGTAAATTTCTGTTCTTCTGTGTATTATTATGGAAACCTAGCATATGCGTTCCAAGATGCGCGAGACATTATGCATGAAATGTACTACAAAACTATACACACGTTGATTTCGAAACTATCAGGTATGTCCAACTTGCAATGTCCAAGTTTACACAATATGCACTTCACACTTTTCAGTTACATGCATTTTAATTGAATGTAATAAATACAAAATAGTAATAATCTTATCGACTTCGTCTATCCAACTTTCATCCCGACTTACGTCACTTATTATAACTTCAAATAATTATGATGTCGCATGACAAGTTCAATATAATAACCCCTTCTTTATAGGCTGCCTGAGCTACAACCTTATATTAACGGGTATAGTACAAATACGCGTACATTTTCAAAAGTTCAATATAATAACCCCTTCGTTTTAGGCTTCCTGAGCTACAAACTAATATAAGTACAAGTAGTCTAGCTAGTACCCTACAAATGCGCGTACGTTTTCAAAAGTTCAGTATTTCAATATAATAACCCCTTCGTTGTAGGCTTCCCGAGCTACAACCTAATTAACAGGTCTAGTACAAATACGCGTATATTTTTTTTTACAACATGCATTTACCAATTACCTACAACTTGCATGATACCAGGATATAATGAATTAGCTAGTATATTTACTTTAATTCATTACCTTTAATTGAACGCTAAGCATAACCAATTATACGGTATGGCTGAATGTATACAAGTATTATAGCGTTTCGTGTACGAGCTCAATAGTATCTCGTATCTAGATTATCTACTATAAGTGGTGTACTCTGCGTGAACTAGCCGAGGCTAGCGCCTAGTTGGTTGGTAAAAACTATGAAGATTATTGTTTCTTAAGGGGGTTCATGCACGGTGCTTATAAAAATAGAGAAATTCACCTTCACATTTTTTTTTGTCTGTTCAAAAACCAGTGTAATTGAATGAAAAGTTCACATCTCCAAGATAATTTTATGCGCTATAATTATTGACATTCTATTTCAGAGATTCAATCTGTTCTAAGTAATACGTCTATGAATAAAAATAATGTGATGAAGTTCATTGACGTATTATCTCAGAACTGATTGATTTCACAAAATTAAATGTCATATATTAATTAAAGAGCATAAAATTATCTCGGAGATGTGAACTTTCCGTTCAATTACGGTACACATGGTTTTTGAAAATGGAAAAAAAATAGTAAAATGATCATTTCTCGATTTGTGTAACCGCCGTGCACGCACCCCCTTACCGACCCCACCAACAGCTAGGTTATTTGGGCGTACAAATTAGCATGTGTTAACTGAACTCTTGAGTAATATGAACTATGAGTAACTATAAGCTACGAGTATATGGAGCTATGAAGTGACTTTTACAAAAACCCATGTATAATGCGGGAAGGAAACTGTCTGATATACGGAGGGAAGCTAGACACAACCTATCCGTTGATAATTTGTTTTGTTTTTCCCGTTTTTTTATTTTAAATTTGACCAATTAATTCAATTATATATTGATTAATTTAATGACTTGTTTGTGGACTTGGAACGATGTAATTATTGCGTCTTTGTCTAGGATCAAAATTGTTGAACAAACTGGTTGCAGCGAGGTTTCACTCCTTGCTATTTACCATCTTGGACCGCCAAAAGCTACTCATAATCCTTCGTAATATGCTTCTATCAAGTACGTCACTCTTGATTGTTAGAGGACACGGACAACAATGTTCACTATGTCAACCCATCACTAGCTTTGTAGTTTCCCAATTTGCTGTATTGCTGGTATCAACTATTTATATAGGCCCATACCTATACTCCATGGTATTGAGGAATTAGTGCTCTATTTGATGGATGATTAGCTTAGAATGCATAAATCGGGGGAGCTGAAGAGCGTATACCGGAATAAAGTCGACGTGGCCATGTGACATGGGCCTTAATTGGGGAACTTTTGCATGGAATGTGGTTTGGTTATAGGGTTCAGGTATGAGGTTGAACACCCAAATCCGTCTCCCAGCCGAGTCGACTTTATTCCAGTATACGCTCTTCAGCGCCCCTTTTTAGAAGATGCCAAACTTCAGTATTTCAGATATAAATGTTACACGTACTGCTACAGTATGCCGTGCAAATAAACTCTAGACACAACGCTCTTTTTTATATACATCTGTCCTTTCTATCAACCCTCAATTGGTCGTTCACCGTACGTGCCTTTAGGGTGTACCTTTTCTCCAATCCATCATGAACAACCGTAACTATATCCATGCAGTCTAGACCAGACATCATCGTGTAATCCAGTTGGCTGAATGACAAAACTCGTAATCCACAATACTGTTCGACACCCTTGGACCACAATAGGCGGCGCACAACGACTGTATTAGTAACAGGGGAAGTGAAGAATTAGGGAAGACTTCCGACCCGTCCAATATCATGAGCTGGCTTTATTAATGTATTTTATATCATTTTATTTCCGTCTCCATTCGTAGCTCAGTCAGCTTAAAGCATCGCTGTCGAGAAACTGACATCACGTTGGGCGTGAGTTCGAGACTCGCGTAATGTATGGGTTGGGTTTTTGTAAACGTTCTTTATTCACTTGATTATCACTTCATAGTGTCACTATCATCATCTCATTCGTCCACTCATGTGGGGTTTCTATGCTAATGGTGGGGTCGTTACGCTCACCGCTAAAAACAAGCATTTTATTTTTTAATATCATAATTTTCACTTTTTGTTTATTCTTGTTTTGAAATCTGAACCCACGCGGGCGCGAATTCGCGTCTTGTACATACGAGTTTTTGTAAACACTTCATCGTTTCATTAAAATCACCCGTTCATTCGTACCCCCATATAACCTGGTGGGGTCGTTAAATCACAAATAGAAATAATTATTCCGTTTTTTCCTTATAAATCAATCTCGATTCTAAAGTGTATTTACTTTTCTCTAATGTATATACGGATGCTTGCCAATTGGCGAAGTACATGTTGTTTTGAGGTATTAAATTCAGCGTTCCAATTGCCCAGATTGTTATACGATTGGATGAATAAAATTAGCCTAACTTATAGAAAAAAAAATCTCCGATGTAACTTGTGCTTTTTGGTCGGTCATAAACATTCTCATCTCATTGCTCTTGGCTCCTTCCAAGACAGTGAGACGCCTGGTCGACCTTGTGCCCGTATTCGCACCTTGACTGCGCGGGCATCTCGATAGATTTCAGTAACATTTGGAAGCTCTCTCCTCTCTCTCTCTCTCCCTCTCTCTCTTCTCTTTCTCTCTTTCTCTCTCTGTCTTTCTCTCTCTCTCTCTCTCTCTCTCTCTCTCTCTATCTCTCTCTCTCTCTTTCGCTGAGCATCATGACGTACTAGTTTATTTCCATGTGTGACGCAATTTATGTATGTTCTTTATTTATACCTCCACTTCGACTTGCAGTCGACTCAGCTGCGCGCTTCCCCAAAGAAATAGTTTCTCAACGCGGTGTAGAGGGAGTTCGTGTTTTCGATCGATCAATTATCGCGAGATCTTTGCGAGTTGTGGTAGTTGGGTTCGAACAGCGAACTTTGCTGCAAGTCGGTTGTGGGAAACAGCTGTGCTGTATAATCGCGGTAATAATGTGAGCGAACTGTGCGATATAATCGAGTTGCATCGCGATATAATCGAGTTGCATCACAGTAGGGGGTGTTCGAAAATCTTTTGAAACAAGTGGAACAATCGAGTAGTGTGGATTGACAGTGGTCAGTGTCGCATTCTTCCGGATAGCACGTTGAATCGAAATTTCAAACAATGTTAAATCGAACATTTTCGAATTTCGAACGTGTGTGTTCGTCATTTTAAAAATTCGTGTTTTCCCATGTGGATCTAGTCCGGGGATCTAAAGGATTCCCCAGACTGTTTTCACCAGTGTTTGTTTAGTTTAAAAATAAACACGGAAGAATTTAGATCAAATCCTGAATCAACAAAACGTTAAAGTTACGACGACTACCGATGTTAGTGTGAAAGAATTCGACATCGAAGTCAGGATTTGCGTAATCGAATGAAAATATACATTCCGGTTTGATTATTTGAATACCGCGTCGTGGAGGATAAATAATGGCGACCACGGACTCGACGCACGGAGGTCTTCTGTACTACGTAGTAAAAGTGCCGAAAGAATCCGAGAGGTGTGTGTTGGGTGCTCGAGAAGGGGGGGACGATCGATTCATCTTGATTGCCAATTAGCCTATCTCTCTAAGGTTAATTAGGGACTCCTTCAGTGTTCAGTTAACTAATTTCCTATTCTAACTTCATTAATCTTAAGTTTCACACTTGTATAATAGACGTTAGGCTTGCAGCTAGGAATAGGGTGTGTTTTTCGATGAAAATACCTACCTAGTACCTACAATTTGTGTGCGATATCAACAGATTAATGCTTATTTGCATTTATGAATATGTAAATACGTTCACCATATAGACCAGTATGACATCATAACGCGGTTAATTGATATGCATGATGCAGGACATGCTGTTTATCCCAGTGCAAACACGCTATAGGAATAATGAATTATAATATTTGATCACTCGATGTAAGCCTACTCGCTAGCGCGCTCTACCATATTCAGGAGACCGGGGTTCCGTTCTCGCCTTGGTCGACCATCCTCGTTTGAGGTACATCGTGGTTCCTTCGGTTGTTGGAGGAGTAATGAGGATGTTACTTAACATTAGACCACGACCATCTCTTTCCTATCTTGTGACAGACTAAAGAGGGCTTGTGGAAACGGATCAGCCGTGGTTTAAAGACAATAAAATGAATAAGAACAGCACAGATGTATATTACCAAGTCGGTCATCATTACCTATATCAAACATTTTCAATATGCACCCGAAATTGCAGTAGGTCAGAAAAGGGTTTTAAAGTAGGCTACCTTGAAAACCTTGGGCTCTGTAATGTTCATCACAGGAAGTTCTGTTGATTCTCTCTCGCTCTCTCTCTCTCTCTCTCTCTCTCCTCTCTCTCTCCCCTCTCTCTCTCCCCTCTCTCCCCCCTCCTCACTCATCCCTCTCTCTCTCTCTCTCTCACAGGATGAGAACGCCCATGCCCATTAGTTCATCAGCTGTAACGACTCCCTGACCTTGACTACCCCTTATGCCCATTCAGACACATTTTGTTTATTGTGTCGTTTGTTTGCTTATTTAATGGAAGGTCAAGGTAAGATAGTGGGAGTATTCAGTACACTCGTCAGTAAAGGATGGGATAATTATGCAAATACATGTTTATGAATACGACTGATAACTCGAGTTTAATATCTACACTATTCATTCCATGACTCCGGGATTCTAATCATAAACATCAACTTCATTTTTCAAATTTACTAATTTTTTCTTGAAACAACATGCATATTTTGAAAATCAACATCGAAACTTGATACAGAATCATTGTTCCCCTACTAAGGCTATGGATGAAAGTAGGACCTAGTACTAGTTTGCATTCATCAATAATGGAAAACTGTTTCGTCCTAGATGGAGTGATTACAAAGTTTTCTCTAGAGCGCTGTGTAGTGATCAATTATTAATTGAAGAACACACCATGTTAATCAGATCAGATTCATTATCTCAGAAAGTGGCTATGAATTTTATCTCTGATTAGTTATAATATAGTATCAAAAAGAAAATGGTGTATTACATTTCTATTTATTATTTAATTACTATAATAAGTTCACCTAATTCCTTTCCATTGACAGCTTATTCTTGTAAGTGCTTTATTAACCCATTTTTACTGTGATAGTGCTAACAGCAATGCACAGGTACCTTCTTGACTCTCATGTTTGTTGTCCTAGTAGACCTACCTATATTTGTTATATCAGTTTCAACCAAAATATGTTGTTCACTAATAACTTACTAATATGTGTATTAATATTAGTTGTAGATGAATAAGTAGGCCTATTTCAGGAAAATGGTATTTGCCCAAGTCACTGTCACTGATATAATTTATCAACTAATTTGGTCAGACCCCATATTACCAATAATAAAAATGTGTTAATTAGGCTAATTAATCAATTGCAGTACAAAAATAACATTGGTAACCAAGGGGTAATAACAAGCTAATCCACTAATTATCGCTCCATCAACAGATTTATTATTCATAATACCGGGCCTCAGTAAAATTTTAAAATACAAAATAAGTAGGCTACCTACTAAATAAATCTAGAAAATATATATTTTCAAATCCCATTCATTTTTCTCATTAAAGGCATTGGTCCTACCGTCGAAACGGAAGTTAATAGTAATCGTGGGTTCGAATCCCATGTGAGGCATTTTTTTTGTAAATTTCATTCTCGTATCATCTACTCATCGGTACCCTCAAAAGACCTAGCTGCTGTTGTGGCCGTTGGGTAATCGGTAATTAATCATATTGCTTTAGACATAGTTAGGCCAAGTATTGCATACAATTTTAATAAAACCAAAAAACCAAATTTGGAAGTTAATTGGAATGTTTTAATTACATATTCTAACAAGTTTTACCCTTCTTGATTGATTTCCTGTTCTAACCATGCTTACGAGACTACATGGATATTATCGTAATGGTTGCTTGTGCTGGTGTGTACGTTCCTGCTTCGTCTGCTAAATATGCTTTGTTGCTCTCTGTCTTTCCAGAATAATCCGAATGACTGGTTATGTTTCCAGTACGGATTCCGGCTGGGACAATCCGTTCCGACCGGACGGCGACTTGAGTCGCGAAGCCGACGAGATGGTGGAACTGATCAAGGGCGGGAAACCGATCACGCCCACGCCAGGCAGCGTCGCCCCTCAGTTGCCGCTGATCGACGACGATGACGAGCTGGACTCGTCGGCCGTCGCCCAAGTCAACGCGCCGCTGGCAAACTCGCCGTCGAAACAAGGCGCCAACGGAAGCGCGGCCCCCAACGAGAAGACGCCCGCGGTCGTCGAAGTGCAACGCGGTACAGTGACTCAGCCGATCGACGCCGCCCAAGTCGAGCACGTTAACTTAAAGAAAAAACCGAAATGCAAATGTTGTGTGATACAGTAACAGTTCGACGTCGGAGATTTTGTGCAGATATTCTGGTATTGCTAGCTTGTCAAGTGGCGTGCGCCTCGCATAAAAACACAAAAATTCGTTGCTACTCCGAATGTGCGTACGGTACAGTATTTCGTATGATACCAAAAGAATCTGAATATTGCCACTTCTTTCCCGTTCACTCGGCAACTTCTGTTGAAAGTCATATAAATTGCCTCTCAAACTTTTTTATTTGTTTATTGCATCCTCCATTTTAGTTTCAGTTCAAGTTTAACAGAGCCGTATGTGGAGCCATAATTTGGCATGAATTGTGCTTCGCTTCATAAATCACCCCAGTTAATTACTGCGTAGCATGTAAGCTACTTTGTGTATATAGCAGCCTACATTTTGTACATTTAAGTAGCCTTTTTCAATTGACCAACCATACGAATCGGTTCAACATACCATCTTAAAAGTAGGCTCCATAATAGGCCTATTTCAAATTTGCGTAGCTCGAAAAAAATTAAAAATATATCGCAGTGTGTGTGTGGGGGCGGGGGATAGGGCTGCTTTGAATCTCGGGTTTTATTTACGGAGGCAGCTAGCCGTGCAGCTAAGATTGCGCAGTGTGATGATGTTTGTCTACATTTCACTTGTCTTTCCTACTTACTTCATAACTGAATATTTAGCAAACTGTTCCTGAATTGAAAGTTGGTTGCCAGATGAAAAAATAGGTTTCAAACCAAATATAAGAGAAATGAAGTACAATACAGAATACATTGTTGACAGTACACCAACCAACTGGCTTGAAAACGAAAGCTATTTGTACAACTTTATTGTAGAAGTATCGGTACTAAGTAGTGATAGGTCATGTTTATGGTGCTGAATTAAATCTAGGCAGCTAGTTCCAGGGTTTAGGAAATAAGTAGTGACAACGTTATGCAGCTAAAGTATATTTCGCCAACACGTTTTGAAAACTACTTGGACTTGAACTGGTGACTTCTCGTTGCTGATACTGTAATAGCCGGCTCGGAACGTTACAGAGCATGGTGATGGCGTTACACTGATTCGCGTTGCCTACAGTACCGTTACTGTGCAGTGTACCGAAGATATTTCATATTTCTTTGCTTTGTGTGTGTGTTTTATTTCATAAAGACCCACGTATGCTTCGTATACAAACTATTTATCGTGCTTAGAATTGTGGGCTTTTGCATTTTAAAACGATCAAGCTTATAATGGCTAAGAAAAGAATAAAAGTGAATTACGAAGAGACGGTATAAATTGGGCAAGACTGTTATCTCATTAAAATTGTAATGCTTTTGATTCAAAATGATAATTCAGCAAGTGCTAGATTTTTGTAATGATTTAATGTCTACTTGAATTTTAGTTTTGAACTGTTCACATATTTACGACATTTTTGACAGACTTATTTAAGCCTACATATGCAACATAAAATGTGCTGTTTTGGCAGTATTTAATCTTCAGTTAATTTTCTGATGTTTGTCAACTAAGAAGAATGTAAAGCTGCACCTGTACCAACTTGATGACTAAATGTGCAATTGTGTTAGCGACGAGGGTCTCTTCACGAGCTACTCTTTACTTACGTATGCCCTACTGACGCAATACACCACCGCAACATTTTTGTGGGACTTTGTCATCACTGTTGTCTAACTACTTCTGAGTTTTGCTGGACCGTTTCAACGGTATTTCAAGCGTGTATTGAAACGCAGTGACTTATAACTTGATCAAGTTGGTCAAGTTGGCTTCTCACCAATAATCTATGTCTGGCAAACAAATTTTGATTCAAGGCCCACCAGTTGGCTGCAATTAATATTTCATATGCTAATTAATTCTGTTTCTAAGTTATAATTGATATCAATAGAGCTGCTAACATGTTTTTTTGTTGTTAATTCATTCACGTTGGTGGAGTTTTTTGGTTCCATTTCAGCTCCAAGGGATTTATTGTCTCATTCAAATTGCAGCATAATTATTTATTAGTGGGTCTTCAATTCAAATAAGTGTGTTACATATTTCTGAGAGACATCTAATACAAATTGTTTATTCATTTAGTGTTTTGACGGTTATTGTCATAGGCTACGAATTAATGTTATAAATAAATGACTTGATTTGGTTACCAGACAGTTACACTAGTGAAGTAAAAATAAACCGCGTATGATTGAAGTAGAAATCAGTCTTGCCCGAGACTTCCGTCTAGTGTTTGTAACCGTTGCCAGTGAGAATGCACTCTAGGTGGCTGAAGACTAAAACAGGTAGTGCCAATGGCGGAAAGCTGTGAACTACCCGTCTGTTTTGACAAGTAGGCCTATGTAGCAGCAGGATGATTCAGATTTGTGATTGTCTGCTGGGTTGGCTATATGAGTTGGTGTCGTAGTGAACCGTGTGGTAACGTTCAAGTTCAACTGGAAATAACAAGAAATGCAGTCTTGAAAAGGAACGTGTGTACGATAAAACTGTTTTGACACAGGGCCAAGCTATTGTGCTTTGGAAATAATTTACCCAGCCTATTACAATTCTGAAACGTACTGTCTATATGCTTTTCTTTCTTGTTACAATGTTAATTTATATGAGAATAATGGTGTATCTTTACATGAAGTCTGAATGTATATTTGAGCGAGAGCGGTGGTTTTATCATCTTCCTACTAGCATTACAATTAACGACAGTAGTGCCATTAGGCCGAGCTACAAAGGCACACCAGTAATCATTTATACTTTTGTTTGCAATTAAACCGTTATTTGTTGAGCAGGGATGAAAGCTTTGTAGCTTTATTTCGATAGGTACTTGTCATTGTATTGAATTATGTTTTTACAATCATAGTCTGACAATTTTTTAATGTTTTATTTAAAAAATGAAATGATATCAATTAATGAAACTCCAAATTAGGAAATATTTATGTAGTAAAATATGATGATTATTTGTGTTTTTAGACAGGGCACGCTATATCGTTCGTCTATGAATATATTGCATTTCACAAACAGTTTTAGACTCGTTTAAAAGAGTTGTAAGATATTATATTTGTGCATGAACATTGGTCCAATACCATTCTATGTAAGCTAGCTTGTAATAATATTTTTTGATTGACTTGGAGGTAAATTTTATATGTGTATATAGAATTAAACAAAATAAGTGTATCAAGGTGAAAGATACTTTCATTTATTAAAGATGTAAGCCTTACCATTTTTCTTTATTTACCCCAGTCCGTTATTTACATCCCTGTCACTTCCAGGCAATGTGTTGCATTTGTCGGATTATATTATGAGTGTGTGTGAGTGTGTCAATGTAGTAAGTCACAGAGCTCCTCAGGGGGGAATATAATAAAAATAACAAGACAATATGAAACAAGTGGGATAAGTGGCGGCAAATCGTGCAGATGCTAGAACATCTGGCGTAATGAAACCAGTGAGCTACCAAAACGTGTAAATATTTATAAGGGATTTCGAGGGAATGTCCGCTGTTTCTATTGAAATTTTCACCCATCTAGATGACAAAATAATTACATTCTCAGTTTTTATTCAAACTTTTTTTTTACAACTTTTGCACATCAAAATGCATGCAGTTGATTTACTGGTAGGCCTAGTGGTCATTTTCTACTTGCCATGCGTGCTTTGCCATGAGAGCTTCAAGTCAAGAGCACGTCTTTGCTAATAAACAAATACTACCACTACCACACTACACTACGTATTCTAAGACTTGAGAGCTTGGGGGCCGCCCCGGTGGCCAAGTCAATTATCGCTAGCGGTAGTAACTGAAGTCACTGTTGGGCGTGGGTTCGAGTCCCGCATAAGGCATGGGTTTTTGTAAACGTCCTTTCACCTATCATCACGTCATCGTTTCATCATCACCCGCTCATTCGTACCCCCGTATAACCTAGCTGTTGGCGGGGTCGTTAAGCAACATAAAAAAAAAAAAAAAAGGACTATATTTGAACATCCATGTCACTTCATCATATTTAAAAAGAATCAAATTGTGAAATGAAATAATTTTATTGATAGGCTTGCCATTTAAATTAATATTATATAGGCCTATTGCCTTTTGCTTTGACGTGCTTATTTATGATGATACGATTCTTGTAAGTAATGTGAATTTTTCATTTCAAATCTCCATTTCAAGTTCATCAACTTCTAGTTCAAGTTCAAGTTTTAAGTAAAAAGTACCACTGATGGGATTCGAGCCAGGTCACAAGATGAGAGGACATATTTTGGTCGGTGTGTTGGGATCGGTTACGTTCGGGTGTCCACGTGACTGAACTTCGGAACCAACACGCAAAGCCGCAGCTTACCTTGAAATTTCTGACGTAACAACATCAACAGCTGATTCGAGTGACGCTTTTTGAATGTCGTATTTTGCTGACTGGCCAGGTTATATTATTTTGTAGATGGTTAAATGTTGTTTTTATTATTTATTTTCATTATTGATATCATTACTGGTATGTAGGATGTACATCTGAAGCTTTTTGCATTGTGAGCCTTGTTTATGAAGTCGGAAAGAAAATTCAATTGGCCTATTCTATCGTTCTAAAATCATTGAGGTTATTCTTGATGCGAAAATGGATGTTGGAAGTAAGCACGCAATTCCATTAGAAATTCTAGACGATTTGGGGAGGTAAGTTCAGTAAGCCTACCCGTTACTATGCAATTTAGTGTGCAGATTGTTGCTGATCTGTGTAGGCCTAGGGCATATATTACACTAGGCCATTGACTTTGTAGTTCAAACTCAATGGTAGGGTATGGTGAGATTTTGTGTTGAATGGACAACTAGACTGTAATTTTAGGGTTCATGCCCTGCCGGACTAACTCTAACCATCATCTACCGCCACTCTACTTAATCTTAAACATTGAGCCCCGTTTTCATTGCGCGCGGCAGGCAGCTTGCATTTTTTTCTGGCCATCTGAAATCTGCCGCTTGAAGCTGTTGAATGCTGCCGCGAGAGATGGGATGATTTTAGCTTTGGAAATAGAACACCGGTTAAATGTCCTCACTCATACAAGAAGCAGGGTTACCGGTACATCGGTTTGTCCCCGCTAAATCAGTATTTTTCAAATAGGCCTATTCAATAGGGGCCTACTATTGTATTTCTGTTTCACATAACACGATGCTCTAAATCACTTTAACACCTAAATTGAACTCGAATTATGTATTGAAATGAATGAATCAAATTTTGAATTGGATGCGAAGAAACGCGACTTTGTGAACAGCGCCTAAATGCCTGCCGCGAGCCATGAAAACGGACCGGTCACATATACAGCATATTCAACACGCAGAATCCCAAGTTACTTTTAGATAAATGTTGGTTCTGAATTTGTATTTTGCCGCTACTGGGGGGTAAATTTATTGTAAGCCATGCCAATCTGTTTTAGCGTTATCGAATTCAATGGCGTTACGTTACCGGTATATTATTGTTGGGCATATCAGGTCTACGAAGCTTCCCTGCGCAGCATTCGGGCGTACTCGGTTACACATCGTCAGGTGGTTGTGTAGTCGCACCACGTATTCACAATTGAACAAAAATTGAATGTAAAACAATTTCATTGGTTCACAATGGAAACATGTATTAGGCCTACCCACCCTTGATCTAAGGACAATAGCCATTACCGGTAGGCGTATAGGCCTACAACATTTAAGAATGAGATGGGAATCGAACCTGCGCCCCGTCGCATTGAAAGCCTCACTGCGATGTGAGGGTAGTCGACAGAACTATTGTTTTAAATTGGTTTATGTCTACTTTATTGACTTGGAAGTTGGAACTAGACCCCCATATGCCGCACAGGGAAGCAGTATAAACCCACTCGGTTTTTGAGGATGGTTATGGTTACGCAGGCTTAGGTTTGTACTGTACAATTTTAGTCTCGTCCATTCGACACAAATCTACTTTATCTCACCCTAACCATCACAAACAACCGTGAAAACCTAAAATATAATGATTTATCTCATGGTCTGTTTACTGTGCAGTGTGTAAATTACCATAACTGAACCTAGTGTCATTAACTCATGCCAGGGCTGATGACATTAGTAGCCTGGGTGAGCGAGTCTACCTAATTTCGAGACTCGTAGAAGTAATTTTAGATTTGATTTCCGAGTCCGTTCGAGTCTTTGAATCTGCTGCCTATTCTGAAATTTGAATTCTCGATTCTTCAGTTTTAATCTACATAGAATGAATGATACCGGTATGTTGTATGAATTTGAAGTTTTGTACTGAAATCGTCTCAATAATTATTTATACGTTTGAAACAATAGTCGGCTCGGACTCGATAATTTTATGAAGGATCGGACTCCAATCGAACTCGACTTTGAAAACCTGGACTCGCACACCCCTAGACATTAGTTTGGTATGTATGTGGTCTCTTGGTCACAATGTAACAGTGTTGTAGGTCATCTAGGGTAGACCTAGAGCTATGAGCTATCAGCTTGGTAAGCTCGATGCAAAGTGCTTTTTCATAATGTACGGTATATTTGTAATCAATTTACCTAGGCCAGACAAATTTATCGATGACCTCACGCCATGATACGGCCATCGATGATCCATCTAGATTAATAGCTTCCTAACAGTTTTATTTTTTTTCAGCCGTTTCATTATCAATGTTCCCGAAGAAGAACGGAAGGACGTTATTCGGATATTTTTTCAAATTGAATTGGCTCATTGGTTCTACCTCGACTTTTACTGCACTCAAGAGAACAAGAAGCTTAAGCCATGTGGAATGAAAGAGTTTGCTGCACACATATTCCAAGTAATAAAAACATATAACACATACAAACCCCAGTGGCTAAGTCAATTATCGCTAGCGGTAAGAAACCGAAGTCAACGTTAGGCGTGGGTCAAGTCCCGCATAAGGCATGGGTTTTCGTAAACGTCCTTTCACCTATCATCACTTCATCGTTTCGATATTACTTGCTCACTCGTCCCCCCGTTTAACCTAGCTGTTGGTGAGCTCGTTAAGCAACATTGACTTCATCAACTTAAAACAATATTGATCAAGTAGACCTACCATAGGCCCAAGTTAATTTCTCCAATATCAAATGGAACCTTCACTTTTTTCTAATGTGTCTACTTTAGGCCTACGCATCAACATCTAAACCCAAGTTTTGTGATTATTGTAAAATGATATCAACACAATAGCAACAAATCCCAACTTTTCAACTAGGCCTACAGCCCTACACATTTATATATGGTACGGTACATGAGAGTTCTACGCTTATGACTTGAAATATGGTAAGGCAGCCATTTGATGGAGATAAAATTGTGGTTGGCCGCGATATTAGAGAAGTGAATATAAGCCTATGCAGATGAATTGAAGAAAATAGAGTAGGCCTAAAGTCTAAACATTGCCTAAATCATCATGGTTCATGGTAATACGCAAGGGTAACCTTACAAGGCAAATAACCTAATACACTAACATTCAGTGTTTCAATTTACCGATACATGTGGAGTTGTAATGCATAATAATTATTGGTAGGGCTTCAATATTAAGTAAACGAATTCAAGTTGGCACTAATGTAAAATACTAGGAAAACGCCATGTATGCATTGTTAGACGAGCGGATAGTAACTAATAGTATGGGTAAAAACTGCTTCAAGTGGTACCAATTTAGCACATTTTATGTTTTTTCTTCAAAATGGCTGACCCGATCAAACTGAAAATTTCCAGAAATGTGTATCAAAATGTAATTCAAGTTCAGGCAAAATTTCATTTTTTCGGGAATTTTTTTTTTTTTTTTTTCAGCTGTGTTACCGGTACTCTAATGGGTATTTTTGAAATTTCTAAAATTCATAAAACAAAAAGTCACCACCCGATAATGCCACAAAGCTATACAAAACTGAGTTAGATGAGGAACCATATTGAAAAAAAGTTTGAAGTTGATAGCTGTAGCCGTTTGACCTGTGGAGAACCGACAAAAAAACATGAAAAAATAAAAAATAAACGAACGCCAATTTTTTCAGTATGTCAAATTGAATCCTCGCTAAAGCTCGTCTGAATATATTGTGTCCACTAATTCATATAGGCGTACAGTGAAACCTCTATCAATTGTTTTTCAAGAGACCAGGAAAATGATGCCATCCATCCAGGACAATCAAACATTGATAGTGGGGTGAGGAAAAATTAATGATGCAAGCAGGAAAACGATGGATCGGGGAACGATGCGTAGAGGTTTCACTGTACTTGCAGTGTTAAAATACATTTTAGGACCTATATGTTCAGAAATACATTCTGAAGTACGTTGTACAGAAATATTATGTACTTGCAAAAATGTGAAGTTATCAATAGGCCTACATCATCTAATATCCGGCATTGTTTCCTAGCACATTCCGTTCTTGAAACCTCATGCAGTAAATCTGGAGCGAATCCTGGAACAATGGAGGGAATACAAGCAGTCGGTACCAACATACGGAGCCATCCTGTTGAACGAAGATCTCACTCAAGTGCTGCTGGTCCAGAGTTTTTGGGCTAGATCGTCATGGGGATTTCCAAAAGGTACGGTTGGTTGTTATTTTGCGTAGGCTCGTATGGCACTTGTGTAGTCCACTCAGTTAGTTATAGTATATGAATTGGGTGAAAGGGAAAGAGAGAACAACAGCTTACCAAGGTTCACAAGTTGATAGGCCTACTTATGGTGGCGGTGTAGCCGTTGATAGAACACAGAGAGGAAAAACACACGAGATTTTCGACGTTTCGGCTGATGCCTTTGTCACAGTAAAGTAGACTCTACTGTGACGAAGGCAACAGCCGAAACGTGTAAAATTTCGTGTGTCTTTCATCTCTTTTGAATGATTCAGGTACACT
Source organism: Brachyptera putata (assembly GCA_907164805.1). Taxonomy (NCBI): domain Eukaryota; kingdom Metazoa; phylum Arthropoda; class Insecta; order Plecoptera; family Taeniopterygidae; genus Brachyptera; species Brachyptera putata. The sequence goes on along the minus strand of OU015471.1, from coordinate 20,886,987 downwards.
TTTCATCGCAAACTCTGTCTTGGAAACTCGTGGCATCCTCAGGCCTTCGTTCGTGAATACAAGTACAGTATATTACGGGGGTTAACAACGTGACATTTTAGTGTAGGCCTACACCTGTTTTTTTTCAAGTTCTCTTGATTTTTTGTGATTCTTTTTTCATCTTTAATCTTTTGATTTTCTTGATTTTTTCGTGATGGTTTTCTTGATTTTTTAAAATTTTCACTGATTTTTTCTTGTATTTTTCGTGATTTTTAAATTTTTTTTCCAGAGTGTACACCTGATTTTTTTAGTCATTAACCCCTCGGTATGTTACCTTGAAATATGTCTAACTTCATGGACCGTACACTCAATTTGATGGCACATTCTAGTTCTATAGATAGATAATTTGAATTATTCCACCTGCCAGGAAAGGTGAACGAAGATGAAGACCCCAGCCGTTGCGCGATACGAGAAGTATTAGAAGAAACTGGCTGCGATATCGCCAGCCAGCTCAACCCCAACGAATACATCGAAGCTACCATCAACTACCAAGTCGCCCGTCTGTACATCGTCACAGGCATTCCGAGCGATACCAAATTCCAACCTCAAACCCGAAACGAGATCAAGAGCATCGAGTGGTTCACGATAGCCGATCTTCCCGCCAACAAGAAGGACATGACGCCCAAGCTGAAGATGGGTGTCGGGCCCAACTCGTTCTTCATGGTCTTGCCTTTCATCAAGTAAGACACACTACTACGCTAATATTTTAACCAAGACATGTAGACAAGAATAATACAAAGTAAATACAATTTCTAAGGTACGGTATTACCAACGTGGGAGTAACTCTTAACTGGCAGTTTAAAGTTGTTATCACCATGGTTACACATGCTACTTGTTTCTACCAACTCTTAGATAAAGGCAAACTGGACTTTGTAATACCGGGCCCAAGTTGATTAATCAATTAAATTAACAATCTAAATACAAGAAACAAACTCAACTGTGTACAACCTAACAGCAGTCACTGAACGTGATCCTAGAACAGCTGGGTTTCTATTTACAACGCTCTTCCGAGTCATCTTGAGGCTTGACTCTAGAAGCGTTAACCGTAATGTCGTTAAACTCGAGATGAAACCATTTTGTTGCACCATGTGTTGTATAGGGTAGCTTTGAAGAATTTCAATTCGGAAAGAAGTGAGACCAACGTAATTACTTTTACCTGGTGAGCTTATAAAGCTTTAGTTTCCAATCCCTCTAATATTACCGGTATGTTATTAGCAATCTCAATTTTTTTTTTTATTAGGCCTGCGTATTTCTGTAGGCGTACTTGTATACACTGTATCAACGTTTTTACTCAGTTTGCTTTAATCAAGTATAAGTGGAAATTTGTATGCTTCTCATGAAATGACATTTTTCATCATTATTATTATTTTAAAGGGATTCAGGATTCTAATTATTTTACTTGACTACGGTAATAATAATGTTAACTTTATTTATATTGGGTTTAATAATGCATTGCAATGATGACTTGGATATATTGGTGTCGGTGGGATGGTGTTACTTCTCAAGTAACAGTCCGTCATGTACAATAGACCTATAACATCCATTATTTAATGGAAACATTTTCCAGACGTCTGAAGACGTGGATCCGCGATCGCCACCAGAAAGTGGTTCAACCGACGCGGAGGCCTCGACACAAGTCGACGGGCGACAACGAGCCGCAGACGGCCGGCAAGACGAGACAGCGGACGCCTCAGACGACGTGGCCGAGCATACCGCAAGCGCAGTCCACGCACGACCTTCAAGCGCTGAAACTTGCGGCGGCCGAATACAGCAGCAAGCAGAACACGCCACACACTCGGAGAAAACTGTTTACTGATCAAGAAACGTTTTGCGCTCAATCCTGGCTAGACTTTAGGTTCGATTATCAAGCGATAATAAGTGCTTGTTTCGATTACAAGCGACCTATTTGAGTGTAATTTTCTAATTATTATTGTGCTGCAATAGAGTTTTGTATTGATATATTTATAAGGATGTGATCCATTTTTTCAATTTGTAGAACGCGGTTCTAACTTCTAAATGACGGTAAAATGAGGCGTAAAGTGCCTATAGTATAAATGTATCTATGAAAGAAGTAGGTTGTCTACCAACATGTCCAATATAAATATCACCGTTATATTTGAGTAGCCATGGTATTCTTAGGGTATTATGGTTTTTCAAGATGAGACCATTAAGGTAAGAAACATAGTTCCAGTAATATCTTTCAATACGTTGAATCCTTGGTGGATGATGTTGCACCAAGTTTAAATGTAATTTCTCGAGTTTTTATAATTATTTAGTTGGTAGACGACCCTCTCGTATTGTTACAAGTATGGTAATTTACCTATTACTAGGGAAACAATGATACTGGGCCTACATACAGTATGTACGGTACCGTAACACTATGTAGCCAAGTGCGACAAAGTGTTCACCGAAAAAAGCGAAACAATCTGACATATTTGTCATCGTAAATTATTGACTTCCTTGAAACAGGCTTTAACTACTGTACTGATTTCACTTTCAATATTATATAATCTCTCGACCGTAGTCTTATTTATTATTTAATGTAGACTTAAGTTTATTAAATAGCTATCTGTAATCAATTTAGTATTTAGCCTACCTACTCTTTTGAACGAAAATGAACTCGATGTATATTACAAATGTAATATAGGCCTATCGAATCGGGAGATTTATATTTAAAGAAAGGAGTGTACAGTTGCAGTCTTGATTGTTTGTAGACTGTTTATAGCATTCATTGTTTACTGCTATAATGGTACAGACTACAGTACAGTGTATTCAATACAGTTATAGTAATTATTACTTGATATTGTATGATAATAAGTGAATAAAAAAGTTCACCCAAGAGCTGTGCATTTTACATTATTTCACTACTGTTTTTTTTCAGTGCCCAATTGTCATAGGCGCCGACTTCTGAAAATTCCGATGGGTGCTCTTATTCTCTAGCAAAACATGTCAGAGCCCAATGGGGGTGTGGGGGTGAGAATTCGTGATTTTTGCACATATTTTATTAGTTCAAGAAGACTTCCATAATAACAAAGACATCATAATGGACTTTCTTCAAATTGATTTTGCTACTCCTTCCCCAAGTCCCGCAGGTATTTTCTTGAAATATGGACATTTTCTAAGTAATTGTTGCGATCTATATACAGTTTTGAAGTCCAATAATTGAACCTTCATGGACATTCTCGAAGTCATTTTTTTGATCTCCACCAGCAAAGCTCCGCAGGGAATTTTTTGAAATATGTTAATTTAAAAAAAAAAAAAATGCGATTCACAAGTAGTTTAGGAGTCTGGTGATTGAACCTTCATGGATTCTCGAATTCTCGAACCTACCAACAGGTTAGGTAATAATTCAAATATCATTTCAAGTAACTCAATAACGTTGGCGGTTTCGGATCCCGATGCGAAAGGTCCTGGTATCGAATACCATTGGGGACTGCTTTTTTTCTGTCGTATTTTGTTTAATATACCCATATGCAATGGTACAAATCCTCAATGGACAGTAGCTCAGAGATAATTCCTTTCTACCCTGGATAAATTTATCACCCTTTAATAACTCTCATTACTGAATTAATCTAATTAAATGTTGAGTGAAATATAACAAAAAAGCAGGTATGTATGGGATTCGATAGCGAGCCACTCCGGTCCACTCTCTGAAATCGTCTATGCTAGCCACTCAGCTACCTGGACATATGAATTTTGCAAAGTTGTCGAGATACTTGAAGAAGAAATTATAAATAAAACTCGACCTGTCGATTGCTCTGCTACCCTGGTAGGAATACTGGACTGTTGACCACTTTGCTCGAAAACTTATGTTCGTGGAAAATTTACTCAAGTACCAGGGAAGCAGAATGCCGCAACAAGTATTCCACCTGACACAAATGAATAAATGATCTTTCAAACCTCAGCTCTCCTACCAGAGGAGCAGAATATACCAACAGGTTAGGTAATAATTCAAATATCATTTCAAGTATCTCAATAACTTTACAAATGTTCCATGTCTAGGTAGCTCAGTTGCTAGCGTCTGCTAGTTGCTAGAATTCGGATCACGATGCAAAAGGTCCTGGTATCGAATACCATTGGGGACAGCTTTTTTTCTGTCATATTTTGTTTAATATACCCATATGCAATGGTACAAATCCTAAATGGACATTAGCTCAGAGATAATTCCTCTCTTCACTGGATAAATTTATCACCCTGTAATAACTCTCATTACTGAATTAATCTAATTGAATGTTGAGTGAAATATGACAAAAAAGCAGCTCTGTATGGGATTCGATAGCGAGCCACTCCGGACCACTATCCGAAATCGTCTACGCTAGCCACTCAGCTACCTGGACATATGAATTTTGCGAAGTTGTCGAGATACTTGAAGAAGAAATTATAAATAAAACTCGACCTGTCGATTGCTCTGCTACCCTGGTAGGAATACTGGACTGTTGACCAATTTGCTCGAAATCTTTTGTTCGTGGAAAATTTATTCAAGTACCAGGGAAGCAGAATGCCGCAACAGGTATTCCACCTGACACAAATGAATAAATAATCTTTCAAACCTCAGCTCTCCTACCAGAGGAGCAGAATATACCAACAGGTTAGGAATTAATTCAAATATCTTTTCAAGTATCTCAATAACTTTGCAAATGTTCCATGTCTAGGTAGCTTAGTTGCTAGCGTTGGGGGATTCGGATCACGATCACGATGCGAAAGGTCCTGGTATCGAATACCATTGGGGTCTGCTTTTTTTCTTGTCATATTTTGTTTAATATACCCATATGCATATTAGTATAGAAGTAATCTATAGGTGGAATATACCCTACAAGTGAAGGATTGTGCGTGTTTGTTTAACGAAAGAACTCCACGCCGGTTGACTGTTTGTAACGAAGTGAGCTTTATTAAAAGGTTGTCCACTGGGGCAGCACAAGTCAGTACACAATTCAATGTTGCCAACTATTAAATGATTACATTTAGCAACCTGTTCCAACACCTCTCCTCTAAATGTAACAATCAATTTTTATATATTAACAAAAGTTTAACAAAAGGTTTAATTCTACAACATATAGATCCCCAATTTCTTGGCAAAATCTTTAGTCTTAGACCCAGTCAGGGGCTTTGTAAGAATATCAGCTACATTCTCATTGGATCTTACGTACAGAAATGTTATCTCCCCATTTTTCATCAGTTCCCTGTTGTAGTGATATTTAACATAGATATGCTTACTTCGATCATTGATAGCATTAGAATCTGCAATACAAATTGCACCCGTATTATCTGCAAAAATGTGACATGGTTTATGTATAAATTTGTCCTCTCCCAACTCATGTAGGAAATCTCTCAACCACTCAAATTCAGTAACACATTCGTACATTGCTAATACTCTGCGTGAGTTGAGGAGGTCGCGACACACCTTTGTTTCTTGCTACGCCAACATATTGCAGGTCCTGCCAAGATGAACACATAACCAGAGATAGACTTGGCATCTATTTTATTATTAGCCCAATCAGAGTCAGTATACACTTGGACAGGTTTCCCAGTCTTCTGATAATTCAGGCTGTAGCCTTTCGTCCCTTTCAAATACTGAAGAATGTGTTTAACATTCACCCAATCTCCTTTAACTGGATTCTCGCAGAACTGGCTTACTAAACAAACCGCATTTGCTATATCTGCTCTAGTGTTCCCTGCTACATACAATAGACATCCAACAGCCTTCCTGTAAATGTGTTGGTCAAATGTATCACTCACACACCTGTCTACATCCATGACTCCCACTTCTAGTGGCAAACTTACGCTCCTACAATCCAACATAGAAAACTCTTCCAATATCTCGTCTATATAAGACTGTTGATTTACTTCCTATTCCTATTATATATATATCCTATATATTCCTATCTACTTCCTATTACATTAAACCCCCTTTGTCTCTTTACAATTTCCCAAGTAGACTGGCCTTCCATGTTTCTAAGTTCCTCTAGCATGGCATCTCTCCACTCCTCTACCTGGGACCCGCTTAGTGCCTCCTCTGCAGTCTCGGGTATCACAATGTCCATGGCCTCTTTCCTCCTGCACCTCGACATGTTACAGCAAGGGCATGTCCTGGGCACTCTCCTCCTATCCGATCGCCTCACTGGAGGTTCACCCAAGACGTACGGCACCTCCCCTTGGACCGCCATCTCCTCTTGGACCGCCCCAGCTTGGACTGCCACCTCCTCCGGACCACCCAGCTTGGACTGCTACCTCCGCTTGGACCACCCCAGCTTGGACTGCCACATCCCCTTGGACCACCCCAGCGTGGACCGCCCCTGCCTGGACTGGTGCCTCTCCTGCATCTGGCATCTCTACTTGGATTAGTACCTCTCCTGCGTCTGGTACTTCTGCTCGGACTGGCATCTCTCCTTGGATTGGCACCTCTCCTTGGACTGACCCCTCTTCTATTGAGAATTGCACCTCCGCATCCTTCGCTGACCGTGTCTTGGAGTGTTCCGCAGACTTGAATGGAAAGATATGCTCCCGGAATTTCACATCTCTGCTGCTTGTTATCCTCTTCTTCTCAATGTCCCATAGACGGTAGCCCTTAATGCCTTCATCGTACCCAAGTAGCACACATAACCGTGCTCTGGGCCCCAGCTTTCCAGTTCGGTGAGCATTTGGAATCCATGCCCATACCTCACAGCCGAATTTCCTGATGTGCTCAAAATCACTCCTCAGTACATTTCTTCCCATCCATACTCCCAACGGTGTGCGGAAGTTAAGTGGCGTTGAAGGGCACCTGTTACGCACATAGCAGGCTGTCATGAGGGCCTCTGCCCAGAAGGAAGCAGGCACTCCGGCTTCGATGATCAAACATCTTATGACATTGCCGATAGTGAGGTTAGTTCGCTCGGCCAGGCCATTTTGTTGTGGCGTGTAGGGGATGGACTTCCTATGCAATATTCCACTTTCCTCTAAATATTTCTCGAAGTCTCCGCCTACGTATTCCCCACCTTGATCTGTCTGAAGTTCCTTTATCTTCCTCTCATGAAATATTTCTACCCTCTCCTTGTATTTCTTGAATTCTAACAAAGCATCACTCTTTCTTGATATGGGAATTGCAGACACATACCTGGACGTTTCGTCAATGAAAGTTACTATGAACCTCTTGTGCCCCTTTGATGCAGGAGTTATTGGACCCATGACATCAGAGTGAATGCGGTCTAGCACCTCCTTGGCTTTTTCTCCTTCGTTCACTGGGAACTTGTCACGTTTCATCTTCCCGGCAATGCACGGTATGCAGTCTTCGTCTTCTCCCTTGTATTTCCTCTTCGTCAAATCCTGTAAGACATCTAGCTTCATTAGTGCCTTTTCATTTGGATGACCTAGTCGACTGTGCCAAGTGGAGCGAGATACTCTCGACGCTTTGATCTTCTTTGTGTTATACTCTTCTTTAATTTCTTTGGTTGTGACTCCACCCAATGTTGTCACATAGTAAAGCCTTGACACTCGGTGCGCTTGAAAACAGGTCTTGTCTCCCATCAGGATTTTTTACATTCCTTTAAAGGTTTCAATCTTCAGGCCTTTTTCTTCAATCTGTCCTTGGGAAATCAAATTATCCTGGAGTTCAGGCACGAGTAACACATCCTTGAATTCAATGTCTTTACCTCCACATTCATCAGACATTTGAAGAGTAACTCTCCCCTTTCCTGCGATCTTTAGCGGAGCACCGTCTCCCACCTCAACTTCACCCTGCATTTCCTTGAAATCTTGAATAAGGTCTCTTTGATGCGTCATATGGTCTGAGGCACCACTGTCAAGCAACCAAACTCCGCCATTGTTTGGAACATTTCTCTTAGCACACAAGGATACATGCTCTCTGGTGACAACAGATGCTTTCTTTGTTTCTCCCATATTTTCGTCCGATTTCTCACGTTTAGGACATTTAACAGCAATATGTCCTTCTCCCCCACAGGCAAAGCACCAAAACTTGTGTGGTTTCCCTTTACGTGGCTTAGGCCTAGCCTTTGATCCTTCCTCCTGTGTAGGCTCCTCATCAGCATCATATCTAGGCCTAGGCCTAGCCCTACTCTCTTGGTTCTTTTTACTTTGCTGTGACTGACCTTTCCATGAAACCTTCAAAGCTTGGTGTTGACTATTTCCTTCACCGTTTCGCTTCCGCTCTTCCTCGTCTTCCAGCAACTGCTTCTTCACCACAGCCATGGTCAACTCTTGGGATTGTGAGGTGAGTGTCTTGATAAGAATTTCATATGTGTTAGGTAGTCCTGTTAGACATATTCCTGCTAGTTGTTTATCAGTGAATTCGATGTTATTCTTCTTCAACACACGATTCAGATTTACAATCTTGCAGCAATACTCAGTCACGCTGACGTCATCTGTCTTCTCCAGATGCGTTAGCTCTCTCAGCTTCAGCATAGACCCATACAGCGAGTTGTCATTACACAGCTTATCAAGCATCTCCCACGCGACAGAAGCTATCTCGCAATCCATAATATCAGTTATCAGGTCATCACTTACCGACCTCAAGATGAGAGATAACGCGATTAGATTGTTCCTGCTTCTTCTTCTATTGTCTTGTTGAGATAGTTGAGCGTTAGAAATGTCTTCATATCCGCAGATGGCCTCCCAACACTCCCGCAGCAACATTTCCGACTTAACTCGCACCATCCATGCATTGTAATTGTGCATAGTTAGCTTAGGAATATTGAAGCTAACATCGTTGCCCAAGCCACCAACGCTGTCTCTTGCCGCCATCTTCTCCTCTCCCTTGTTCGCTGGGCGACCACACACAGTAACACAGATTTCGTCAACTTGCCGCGTTAGGCCTAGATTTAGTCATCCGACTTTATCTGCCTAATCACCACATATTTCACACGCTAAACACTTCCCTGCGCTCCTGGGCCCATAACCTATTAGTATAGAAGTAATCTATAGGTGGAATATACCCTATAAGTGAAGGATTGTGCGTGATTGTTTAACGAAAGAACTCCACGCCGGTTGACTGTTTGTAACGAAGTGAGCTTTATTAAAAGGTTGTCCACTGGGGCAGCACAAGTCAGTACACAATTCAATGTTGCCAACTGTTGAATGATTACATTTAGCAACCTGTTCCAACAATGCAATGGTACAAATCCTAAATGGGCATTAGCTCAGAGATAATTCCTCTCTCTTCACTGGATAAATTATTAAACACTGTAATAACTCTCATTACTGAATTAATCTAATTGAATGTTGAGGCTAAATATAACAAAAAAGCAGCTCTGTATGGGATTCGATAGCGAGCCACTCCGGACCACTATCCGAAATCGTCTACGCTAGCCACTCAGCTACCTGGACATATGAATTTTGCAAAAGTTGTCGAGATACTTGAAGAAGATATTATAAATAAAACTCGACCTGTCTATTGCTCTGCTACCCTGGTAGGAATACTGGACTGTTGACCAATTTGCTCGAAAACTTTTGTTCGTGGAAAATTGACTCACGTACCAGGGAAGCAGAATACCCCAACAGGTATTCCAGCTGACACAAGTAAATTCTCGAATATCTCGATAACTTTCTAGGTAGCTGAGTTGCTAGCGTTGACAGTCTCCGGAAATTGATGTGAAAGGGCTTGATATCAAATACCATGAAGTTGGTTTCCTGTCATATTTTGTTTAACTAGATGCAGTTGTGCTAATCTGTAATGGATATAAGCTTGAGAGAAAAAGCCTTTTTGTCCTAGATAAATTACTCACATTTCAATAATTCACATTACTGAATCAAACTAGGCTGCTGAATTAGATCAAATTTAATACCCTGATTTCTAGTGAGTTATAACATATTTCACACTGAATGATGTATTATTAGGATACAACCCTCAGATATGGAGAACAACACAATAAGTACATTGACATTACAAGATTGAGGTAACGTCCTAACTCATCTCATTCCGAACTCATCTCTTTCTCAACTCATCTCTTTCCTAACTCATCTCTATCCTACCTCATCTCTTTCCTAACTCATCTCTATCCTACCTCATCTCTTTCCTAACTCATCTCTTTCCTAACTCATCTCTATCTTAACTCATCTCTATCCTAGCTCATCTCTTTCCTAACTCATCTCATTTGAAACGAACCCGTATATTGGCTGTCCCAACTCATCTCTTTCCTAGCTCATCTCTTTCCTAACTCATCTCATTTGAAACGAACCCGTATATTGGCTGTCCTAACTCATCTCATTTGAAACGAACCCTTTTATTGGCTGTCCTAACTCATCTCTTTCCTAACTCATCTCATTTAAGCCCCGCCTATTCCAGCCTGGTCTCATTTAAACCCCGCCGCCTCTTCTTATGAACAACCAATGGTTCCCTAGTAACCACCCATGATACAAATGATAAATACAATGTTGAAACATAATAGACCCACAGTATATCTAGCATAGCTTCGCTATGCTTCAGTCAAGTCACTTAGGTAGTCTCAGTCCTCCAGATGTAGTTCTAATTGTTGAACCAATAGAATATGATATTGAAATAAATCAATATTCAGAATTGTTTAAATTGATGTAAAAACGTTACATAATAATTTTCATTTTCAAGACGGCTTATCCGATTCAAGTAAAAGTTTGTATTTATATGTATAATTTATGTGCTCACATGCCGTGAAATTTGAATCCAATCTGAGATAAATATTATTTAATTTTTCCCACTCTGGGTTATTTTTATTGGGTTTTTCAAAACTTCGAAATCATTTTCTTCAGAAGTTGGCCGTTTCCAGGAGTTTCCAATTTATTTAGTCAATTTTGTAAACGTTTCTATTAAGATGTCACGTTCATTGGACAAGCAATAGCGAAGACCTCTATCCCACTCTTATGAAGCTTTGTCTGTTCGTTTGTGAACACTGCACAGGTCGCACGGTTTGACTGATCGACATGAAACTTTTTCTGTACATGAAACTCATCCAACTTAGAACAGTAGGCCCTTATCGTTTTTTAATCAAATAGGTTGGATCATTTCTGAGAAACATCGTCTCAATGTTTCTAAAAACCCAATACGATCAAGCTGAACAGGACAATTAAAAAAAGAATCTCAAGAAAAATTCAAATTCTCCCTGCATGTGAACACAAAAACGATCCACATTAAAATTACAAATTTGTATACAATTTGGACCAGCCATTTTGATCAGAACAATTTAGGTAGTCAATGTTTTTTATTCATCGAATAGATAGAAATGCTAGCAGAACCATGTTTTCGAGATTCACGGCTTTCTAGATTCTATAGTTATCGATTAAAGTATATTTTACATAGATCAAGGTGTGTAGAGTTTCGATTACAGTGAAAGCTCTATGCATCGTTCCTGGATCCATCGTTTTCCTGCTTGTATCAATCATTTTTTCCCACCCCACTACCATATAATCAATGTCAAATTTTCCTGGATGGATTGTTTTCCTGCATGGATCGTTTTATTTTCCTCGTCCCATGAAAAACGATGGATAGAGGTTTCACTGTACACTTTATTTAGATATCTCGCTCATCTTCCAACGCATATTCTGCGTTTGCCTAGTTGTAACTGAAATGAATAACAGAACAATGTGTAATAAAAAAATAGTGATCAATTGAAAAAAGTTGGAAACTCAATGGAATTCTTGCTCCAACTCGCTCCAATTTAAAAAAAAAAAACTCGCACAGCCATAAAGATTATACAGTAAACCCTCGTTAATCCGAAATCGAAGGGACCTAAAAAAAATGATTTCGGTTTATAAAAATTCGGATTAATCAAAAAGTAATTTTTCCCGCTCAGAATATAGTTAATTTCGTATTGCCCGCTAGAGGAAGCTGTGTCACCGGCTGAGACTACGTGATAGATCCGTTGCTAAGGGCCTCGCTGATCGTGTGTACTCGGCTATCTCCGTGACGCGTGATCCTCATATGGCCCGTTTCTATTGGCGCTCGGCCGTCCCGAGTCGGACGAACGAGTGTTCCGAGCTCAGACTTTGTCAAGGTCGACTGCATTCGGTACACAAAGCATGGAACAGCTGAGCATGCTTCCACTCATTCTTACGCATCAAATAAAAAGGATGGGAATTGGGAAAACAGTGATAACTTCACGGAATTCACTCGGATTATTTCGAATTATCCAATCCGAACTCAGTGTTGAAGCAATTGAAGGAACGAAATATTGGTTCGAATTACGGTTTAACCAAAATTCGGATTAACCATATTAATTAACATTGAAATGCCTATACCTTCAGCTGGGCACCGATTTCAAGTTCGAAATACGTCAAATTTCGGATCAACCGAGTTTGGATTAACGAGGGTTCACTGTACAATATTATTTCGAACAGTTCCTGGCTTATCGAAATCACACGCTATGAATGACAGTCACGTATTCAACAGTCGCAGAGCCTTCTTGCTCATCACCGAGTGATGTCTGGCAACAATGTCCGCTAGCTTCGTACTGATCGACGGAGTTGTTGCGTAGTGCTGTATCACGGTAACGAGAAGTTGACCGTACTTTACGTTGTTTCCGAAAGTGTCCGCAGAGTCGGACAGAAGTTCTGTAATGTTCTGTATCACTGCTTGATCTTCAGTCGGTGCGATGAGGGCGACTAGAACGGGTAAATGAAATTCGCTGAGGGTTCGTAAGTCGCGAATCACAGATCTGTAAAGAAACGTAAATCCGGTATAATTAAAATCACTAGAACTTGACAGTGAAATTTTGAAGCGATTATATTGATTACAAAATTATATGGGCCTAACAGAAATAATAAGGCATTGTCGGGAATGTCGTATTGCGTGCGAGAACTCCAGCCTTAGCCACTCAGTTAGTTGGTACTAGGTTTTAAAGGCGAGTCGACAGAGAGGTCATTTAGCGCCTATGTTCATGTCCATAATTGTCAACGTTTGTGGATGTTTCAAGCATATGGAGGAAGCGGGATAGAAAGAGCTAGAAAAGTAAGATAAGACGATATAAAATGGAATAAAATAAAAGAAGAAGATGGATAAAGAGAAAAGTGAAAAAAATGAAATACCGGTATAATAATAATAATACCGGTAATAAAAAACGCGAGGTTCAGTAGGCCTAGTCCCTCCATATAGGCTACTTCCATCACCAAAAGGCTTCAACTAGGTCTAACTTGGTCTTTAACTTGGGCTTCAACTTGGTCTGGACCCTCACTCCAGGCCTTATCGCCCACCCTGCCGGAGGAAATAAATTGCTCCCGACGCAGCTCTGGAGATCACGAGTCCACGCAAGCCCCCACACCACGCCTCGAGGTTTCAGCCACGCAGTCAGACTCAGAGCAGTGAACATTCTTATGCAGGTAGGTTAGTTGATTTGTCAGACTCTATTCTGTTTAGGGTCTACTAACAATCTTTTGAAAAATTATTTTCAAAAAAAATTTCAAAATTAGGCTATTTTCAAAAAAAAAATCAATAGCCCTACTTATTTAAATATAAAAAAAAATTATCATCAATTCAATATCAATCGACAGATTTTGAAATACTTCGATCGATTTCGACAGTTGAATCCGAGGGGTTAACAACTAAAAAATTCAGGTGTAGGCCCAACACTTGAAAAAAATTGAAAAAATTGAAAAAAATAAAAAAAATAAAAAAGAATCACAAAAATAAAAAAAAAAATCACAAAAAACAAAAAAATTAACAAATAAGGAAAAATAAAAAAAATCGAGAAAAATAAAAAAAATCGGAAAAATAAAAAATCAGGTGTAGGCCTACACTAAAATGTCGAGTTGTTAACCCCTCGGTTTATTCTCTGTATCATTTGCAATGATTCTATTGAGCAGCAACCCTATTACAATTTTTTTTCAACTGCACGCCATTTTCAAGGTCATTAGATTATAATTTATAATCTACATTATAGCATTAAAGGACGTAAGCCCTACACATATTTTGATTTCCTTGACAATAACATGAGAAGCCTTTAGCCTTACTTGAGTAAGATTTGCGTGTACGGTGGGTTGACAGACTTGACAATATCTCGCAGTGTGTCGGAATGATGTGAATACTGGTCGATGTGTACGACGAACGGAGGTAACAGTTGGCCGCAGCTGACCTCTGGGAAGCTGGTCACGAACCGACTCAGGCCAGACGACACTTGGCGCGTGACCTTGACACTGGTGCCCTGCAACTAAAACAACAACGTGAAACTTTCCTGGAATTTGCTCCATGATTTTGAATTAAGATGATAAATAGTTAATTGAACACCCAGATAAAAATTCTTCAGTCATACTTATGCAAGCTGAAATCTAGTATTATAATGACTAAATGAGAAAGATGAACGAATTTTACAGTTTAATGATTATAATATATACCGTAATGTCCTGAATATAAGCCGAGGGTTTTTCTCGAAATTGCGAGTCCAAAAGTCACCCTCGGCTTGTATGTGGATCTCGGCCTAAAATAGGTCAAAACACGTTTTTCACTAAATATAAGTGGGTGTACTACACACGCACACTCTCAACAGTGGAATCTACTTGAAACAGCAAAATATTGCACTAAAAACACGTTTAATAAATGTTTTATCACGAGCAAGCATCATTTTCCCATCATCCATCAATTTTATTTGACGCGCAGTAATAAACAGAGGCACGTTGAGCTGTTAGCTGCATTGTCTTGTCAGACCTTGACGAGTAGGCGGGCCATATGACGATCGCATAGCTTAGCTTCCTCACGCGCGCAATACGAAATTGACTAAATTCTTACTTGGAAGAGTGATGATTCAAGTGGAAAGGAGATAACCCTTTTTTTCAATTGTTGATCTAAAAGTTTGGGGGTCGGCTTATATTCGGGACAATACGGTAGTCTTGTTTGAAAAGAAGAACCAAGAGACAAGGAATACACTATAGTGAACCCTCGTTGATACTGACTCGATTAACCCGAAATTTGAGGTATTTCGAACTTGAAGTCGGTCCCCAGCTGAAGGCATAGGCACTTTAATGTTAATTAGTAGGGCCTATGGTTAATCCGAATTTCAGCTAAACCGTAATACCAACTAATATTTCGTCCAGCTCCATTTGATCACACTCTGATTTCGGATTGGGTAATCCCAAAAAATTTGAGTGAATTCCTTGATATTCTCTCAATTTCCATCCTTTTTATTACACGCGTAAGAATACGTCAAAGAATGTTGACGTTTCCGCTGCTCTGTGTGTGCCAAACGACCGAGTACAATCGGCCTTTGACGACGTTGAGATTGGAACACTCGTTAGTCCGACTTGGGACGGCCGAGCGCCAGTAGAAGTGGGAATACGAGGATCGCGCGTCACGGAGCTAGCCGAGTGCACACGACCAGTGAGGCACCTAGCAATGATTTCCATAACGTAAATTCTATGTGATAGAAACCGTCACTGATCACTGCTTTCACTCGCGTGCAGTACGAAATTGACTAAATTCTAAACGGGAAGTGATGATTTTCGTGAAAAATGAGTCTTTTGGTTAATCCGAATTTGTAAAAATCAATATATTATTTTTAGGTCTCTTTCCCCTTCCATTTCGGACCAACGAGTGTTTACTGTAAAATACTGGCAGCACATTAATTTATTTTTATTTTTAACATCAAAACTTGATACAGAATCATTGTTCCCCAATTAAAGCTATGGATCAAACATGAGATTGTTTGAACGTGGCACCACAAGGGCGATTTCACCATCCCAAGCTAATATAACAAAGGAATATATACGCTTACGTACTCGTATCAACAGATGTTTAGCAATAATACGGTGGAATTTCACTTGATTCACAGGCTTCATTGCACACAATATCTCGATGCAATTACAGATACCGTCATCGCTGAGGGCACCCATTATCTCCGCCGTTCTCTGAGGATCCGTTCCACTCAGAAGATCCGCTAGCTCCGACTCATTGGTAGGATCTGGAAACAACAATCATAAGAATTAATTCGCGAGCGGTTTGGTGCCCTGATCCGTTCGGATGTGCTGTGTTTCAAATAAGTTCGTCTAGCCGACGTAAGAAGCCTGGTTTTATCGTGATTTTTGATCACATTTTCAAATTCGGCTCTTAACCTTTCATTAGGTACGCCGAGGTATTAAGGCCGAGATCTACATATTAAATGAAGTGACAATTATTTGATGAGCATTAGCGAAGAGTTTCCATCCCACTCTTACGGAGCTTTGTCTGTATGTTTTTTCATTTTGTTTGTTTGTTTGTTTGTAATGTAAGTCTTTATTTGTTCAATTTTTGTATGATATAATAACATTATGATATAAAATATAATTTAATAAAGGATATATACAATAATTGTGCAAAGTAGGCGGGGTTCACTTTTTAGTTTTTATAGTGGTCTTCCACCCAAACCTTAACAGATATTGCAAAAATAATATTGACTAAGAGAGTAGTAGGAATACGATAATGTTAGAATTTATAAGTCTAGAGCTATAGTGAGCTAAATTATTAAAGAATAGAAGTAAAATATTAGAGTACAATATTCAAATTTCAGATATTAAAGTTACACGCTTGATTGTAGATATTCGTTAACTGAATATGGACATATTTGAATAAGAAAGTTTATGACAGCTGCTTTGAATGATTCATTTGTTTTGTTATGTTGAAGTTTACTCTTGATGTTTGCTGGTAGATGATTGTACATGACTAGACTGGAGTGGGCAGGGTTGTTTCTAAACAAACTTAATTTATGAGCCGTGATGTGGAAATTGTTTCTTTTTCTTGTGCCGTGATTATGTATGTCACAATTAGCTGGATGATGTTTGTTGTTATTTATTGCGTAAATGATTAGGTGGTAGATGTATATATGGTATATATGGCACTACACAGGTCGCACGGTTGGACTGATCGGCATGAAACTTTTTTTGTATACGCGGACTTATCCAACTTAGAACTGTATAGTTTTTGGGTCTAATAGGCCCAACCACTTTTTAAAAGAACCATTTCAAAGTTTTGAAAAACCCCGTAAGAAATGGCTGGGCGGAAAAATCTTGAAAATCAATATTTCTCAACAGAATTCAAAATTCTCCTGAACGTAACTACAACAATGATACACATTATCACACACTCCTATAGGAATCGGACGAGCCGTTTCCAAGAAAATAATTATTCAGTGAATAAAGTTTCATTAAATTGTATTAAAGGCCTAGGCCTACATAATTTTAAACTGCATCAGATATTTCCTTGATTAGAATAGTCTACGAACTAAACCAACCGAATGGAAAGATGGATTTTAACTTGAATGCCGTCAAAACATCAACTTGATGTAACTTTTTGGAAAAATTCAATTTCATTCTCATTAGCTTATCCATCAACGCGGAAACACATAACGCGTTTTCCTAGTTATTATTATCAATGTATGTAAGCCTACCTTTAATTTGCACAATGTACTTTTCTTCCTTTGGTGATGTTGGCACATACATGCTGTCATCCAGAAAATCAGCAGTTGAATCTACTTCTACAATCGGAGCCGTTTCTTGAACAACGTCTGATTGCTCTTCCTCGCGGCTTGTACGATTGGGGGATTCATCGCACACCGAATCTTCAGAACTCCACTCACTTTGCTCGCCAAGACCATCCTAAAGTATACGTACAATTAGAATTATCGGTACTTATGATTAGACTATGAGGAAAAATTTAATTTCTTGTTTGTTTATAAACCCTATCAATATTTCGATTCCCAGGTGAGATTTGACGTCATGTAGAGTCAACGTAGCAGGGCAAGAAGTGGTGGAGGTTAATTTTGTGATAACATTTTTCTTTATCATTGGCCGATTGTTTTTGAGGATATAAATGTTGTGAAACTATTACATATCATTTCATATAGGTGGGCCTACATATTATCTTTTTTTTCTTTATTCTTTATTTTGTTCAATATTTGTGTGATATAATACAATATAATATGGTATAAACTGACCAATGTAGGCCTACAAAGGTCCGATATACAGGGGATATATTGAAGAGAAACTTACTGAAGGGGTTCTATTTCATAATGATTTTTCAAAACAATTTATTACCGTATTTACTATTTTATCTATTACCGGTATTATAGGCCCTATCTATTATTTTACTTTTTTATGTTAGGGCCTATTATTCACATGTGAGCAGTGAAGTATGTGAGGGCCAAAGTACAGGCCTACTCGACACTTGAATTTTAAAACCAACCCAGGCTGAATTAGTTTTGCCATTGATTTTGTAACTAATAAAATCAATGG
Organism: Brachyptera putata; assembly: GCA_907164805.1. Lineage (NCBI taxonomy): Eukaryota > Metazoa > Arthropoda > Insecta > Plecoptera > Taeniopterygidae > Brachyptera > Brachyptera putata. The sequence continues at coordinate 20,868,795 of OU015471.1, read as the reverse complement.
CTCTGCTGAATTATTTCCCAGGTCTATGATAAACATCCTCACACGTCACACCTACCCTCACCCACCATTACCCTAAAACGAATTGGCGCGGCTTACTAGGAGTTTGCCGAGCTATGTTACTGCTCGACTTATTCTTCAATGCCTACCTTGAGTAGCTGTAGGCCTAATAGCTCGTGACCTAGTAGAGAGTGCCAAACATTATAGTCTTCTGGTTTGGAGTAATTTTCTTTCGGAACAGAATGCTGTTCTAAGAAAGCAATTACTTGAGGCCGCACTTCTGCGCTGAACTTCCAATAGCCCGATAGAAGGTTACTGCTTTCAGACATTCTAAATCCACATTAGTTGTAGGACGTAGCCCCCCTGTCGTATCACGTTACTGCAACAAAGTAAATAGGTCTATTTAAAAGGGATCCAGCAAGCTGAGGGAAAAAAGTTCCTGCCAGGGTATTTTACAAAATGCAAATCATCACAATTTATGTTAGTAGTGGAAGACACGGAATTCACGGGACACGTCCTCAGGTGCCTAGCCACTGCCTGGCACAGTGAACCGTACATTCAAGAGGTCAGTGTTTGATTCTCGCTATGGTCATAGAGGAAGGAACTTCCTTCCTCTATGCTATGGTCGACCTTCCTGACAGGGTTTTTTCGTGGTTTCCCTCTGTCATTAAGTATATAGGTGCTTCTGTCGTTCACGTCAATAGGTTGTTCCTTAACAACAGGCTGCTACCGACTACTTCCCACTATCCAAACACACATAATAAAATAAGCTTTAATCTCATAATCCCATCTTCTCAAATATCATTCATCGAAGTCATCAGTCCGGTCAAACTCAATGGTAGGCCTACAGTGCGTCGTTAAACCCAATATAAATAGAATAAAACCATAAATCAATGACAAAACCTAGGCCCTACTAGGGCCATTGAGTAAATAATATGACTAGGCCTACTCTATCTATGGCAGGGCCAAATAGGTCTAGGCCTATCTGATGGTTATCATAGGGCCTAGGCCTAGTTTAGGTCTGAGTATGTCTGGGCTATCCTTGTTATTTTGCGAACCTTAGGCCTACTGGTTTATCTCACTCTATATTTTTTTCTACTTTCAGAATATTATTATGTCTGTATTTCACGAAGAACCATAGATTTCATAATAATAATACTTACATACACCTTCCATAACCTCAAACCCTTCCTTGTTGTGTTGATTACGCAGTGATTCAAGGCCATATGATAGGAAATGTGGTAATGGCCTCGAACTTGTAAACAGCCAGCTACTGTCTATTTGACAGCTCGGAAGATTTCTACATTATGCAGCACTGGCTGCAGACTAACAAAACATTGTTTATTTGGAGTTTGCTCTTGGTCATTGAGGTAAAAAAAGATGTAGAACTTATTGCTTGATTGAATCACTGATTGAATGTTCTTTTTCATCGATTGTTATGCTATAGTTGTAGTCGTTTGATTCATCTAAACTTAGGCCTGTTTTACACTACATTTCGTAAACCCAGCTGAAAAGCTGGAAAAGATGAACGCGGTAAAGAATTCATTATTAGATGAGCGTAGCGAAGATTTTCATTCCACATACCGATTTTTTTTTTTTTTTTTTTTTTGTGTGTAATTTTGTATGCGGCATACAGGTCAGGAAAAAGTTTCAATCAACTCATCAGTTTTTTTTCAAATTGGTGTTATACCAGAATAGGTTGGGATTGTTTTTCAGAAAAATCGGTCAAACAGTTTTTCCGGGAAAAAATTGGAAACTATGGAAATTCCCCATAAGAATAGGCCGTGGGAGAAATACTCGGAAAACCAAAATTTTCCAAAAGTTCTCAAATTCATACTGAATAGGGAAAGAACTATCATACATATTTTATGCGATTTTTGGAACAATCGGATGTGAAATACTCTGGTAGGACAGCGCCAATTCTAATTTTCCACGATGTATAGAATGGTCTACCTAGAAAAAAAAAATGAAATTTTGCGTGAAGTTGTATTACATTTTGATACACATTTCTAAAAATTTTCAGCTTGATCGGGTCAGCCATTTTGAAGAAAAAACATAAAATGTGCTATACATATGGTAGGCCCTACCACTCAAAGCAGTTTTTACCCATTTTCACCCATACTATTACTTTTCGCTCGTCTAACAACGCATATAATTATGGCGTTTTCCTAGTATTACCTATAATATTGAATTGCATCTAATATTCCCTTCATAAGAATAGTCTACGAAAGAAACCAACCGAATGGAAAGATTGATTTTTCACTTGAATGCCGTCAAAACATCAACGTGATATAACTTTTAGAAAAAATTCAATTTAATTCTTATTAGTTCATCCATCAACGCGGAAACACATAATGCGTTTTCCTAGTAGTAATAATTAACTTAGGCAGTGACTGGCAGTCCCAGTCTAATATTTTCCTTGCGGGGCGTTGTGGTAGTCCAGCTCCCATCCAATTGAGAATGGCATTGACTGCTATTTGAATTACTGAAAAAAAAATGGTGTTCGTTTCTATGTTTTTTTTTCTTTGTTTTTATGTTTTTTTGTCGGTTCTCCACAGGTCAAACGGCTACAGCTATCAACTTCAAACTTTTTTTCAATGTGGTTCCTCATCTAACTTAGAGCTCTATAGTTTTGTGGCATTATGGAGCGGTAACTTTTTTTTATCAATTTTAGAAATTTCAAAAAATACCCATTAGAATAACATGGCGGAAAAAAAAGAAAATATTTTTATTTTCCAAAAAAATGAAATTTTGCGTGAAGTTGAATCACATGAAGTACATGGCGTTTTCCTATAGTTATATACCACAAAAAAACAAATGGAGTGTATGGTAATGGAGCCCTTGTAGTTGTAGTGCCCCGTCAGAACGATTCTATGGAACGATCTCACCTTTCACTAACCACCTATAGGTCTATACCTAATGCTTTCACCCTTGGCGTTAATTGAAAAACAAATGATCCATACATTTTTATCGAGTTTCGAAGGCGATATATATTTATATATATATATATATTGGGCAAGGACTCAATTATATCGGGGCAAGGAAAAACTGTTGGCGCATATTGAAAGTGAGAGAGGAATCAAGCCCCGCAGGGAAATTTTCGAAAATGTATTTTTTTAAATACGATTTTACGGGTTTGGGAACTACACGAAATTTCTGGAATTCGTGAATTCTTTAGTGTGGTAAGGAAGCTACTTTTGCTGAATGGCTGATCGAAGAAAATAAAACGCTAAATTAATCGATCATTCGATTACAATGCTGTTCGAATAATAACATTTACTCCACCGTCCACCCAATAATGCATAAGTAAGTAAAATTTAATAGGATTTATGGAATATTATTATTAATAGAGTGTCAGAAATGTGCGCCGATAGCGCCCCTTAAATTTGACGTCCCTGGCAGTCACGCTCTTTGCCCATCCCTGGAAAGGACCCTTATATGGGAAGTTCCCTTTCTCCATTTCACTTTATTGTCATCGTTACGACTGTTGGAATTTTGGAAATTTACACAAATTGTAATGAATAATTTACATCTGGAAGAAGCATAGGGTTGTTTGTTGATTTCTGCTAACTCATAAACCACGTACCAGAGCTGTCATTTCGAAACAGTATATCAAATTCCTTTAAATTACATCTTTTTTAATATGGTTCAACGTGTTTCAGATGAGATTTAGATGCCAAAATCAATTTTCTCCTAAAACTGAATGTGCCCATCTGATATTTGATTTTCTATGCAATGTGAAATATGAATCCATGTACGATTTTATCTATCTATCTACGTCTTTCCTTCCTTCTCTTTCTTTTTACTTTCTTTCCTCCTCTCTTCCTTCTTTTTTTCGTCTTTTCTATTTCTCGTCTTTTCAAATTGTGTCTTGCAAGACTCTTTTCTTGCCCCCCCCCCTTAACCCCCCTTGGCCAAAGGTAGGGGGGAAGCAGTGTCTCCCACTGCCCCCCCCCCCCCGGTTCCGACGTCAAAGTATATATATATATATATATATATATATATATATATATATATATATATATATATATATATACATATATGTAGTAATTTAAAACATTATATATATTGATACACCCCTGTGTGGGATAAGGACGTATACGGTCGATCGGACACTTCTAATTCCTTGGTTTCACATATCATCTATTTGTACGAGTTCGCCTCAGCTGACTGGAATCGATCTAGTTAGTTAGCTATGACAATATTGACTGTTTTACGGCGGTAAACAGGCGGAACTGAGGCGACCCGCAGTACACTACATAGAATAGACACAAGGTGAAGCTATACGAGTACAGATACACGGGCAGAAAGCATAGTGTTTGCATTTTAACAAAAATACGTATATAAAAGTGAAATTTCTTGGAATATTTTTTTCTGGAAGGGTTAGTATAAGTTATATGAATTATATTTTTGTTTTTGCACACTCAAGAATTCGTCGTGTGAATGTTTTGCAGTAGGCCTAACGATGGTTCCCTATATACACCTGGACCCCTATTCCTGAGATGATTGAGATGTGAGAAAAATCAGTGAGAAAACCATCTCATATAATAATGACATATTTCATCTCATATTTTATGTGAGATACTCGTTTTCTCACTCTTTTTTATTTTCTCACATCTCATTTATCTCAGGAAACTATCTCATATAATAATGACATATTTCATCTCATATTTTATGTGAGATACTCGTTCTCTCACTCATTTTTATTTTTCTCACATCTGATTCATCTCAGGAAACTATCTCATATAATAATGACATATTTCATCTCATATTTTATGTGAGATACTCGTTTTCTCACTCATTTTTATTCTCTCACATCTCATTTATCTCAGAAATAGGGGTCCTGAGTGATAGGAGGACATATAGGCCTACATTTGTTGTAACTTTTTTCGTACTGTTTCGTTTCATGTGAAATTAGGTGACGTCGACTTGAATATCTCATCTCTCGACTGTTGATCATCAACTTTATTAGTACATATTCATGTATTCATTTTAAATGATCACTAATGAATTGAGTAATGCAGTGGTGAAGGCCCTAGTTGAGTAATTTATAAAAGAACAAATTGATTATAATTATAAAGGAAAAACACATCAACATAATTATTAACTTTTCAACTATACACAGGAGTACGCAATGTATGGGTTGTTGGATGAACGAATTTCATTATATAGGCATATATTTATACTAGGAAAACGCCATATATGCGTTGTTAGACGAGCGAATAGTAATAGTATGGGTAAAAATGGGTAAAAACTGCTTCGAGTGGTACCAATTTAGCACATTTTATGTTTTTTCTTCAAAATGGCTGACCCGATAAAGCTGAAAATTTCCAGAAATGTGTATCTAAATGTAATTCAACTTCACGCAAAATTTAATTTTTTGGAAAAATATATATATATTTTTTTCGCTACGTTATTCTAATGGGTATTTTTGAAATTTCTAAAATTCATAAAAAAAAAGTTACCACCCGATAATGCCACAAAACTATACAGATCTAAGTTAGATGAGGAACCATATTGTATAAAAGTTTGAAGTTGATAACTGTAGCCGTTTGACCTGTGGAGAACCGACAAAAAAACATATATATAAAAAAAAAAAAACATAAAAACGAACACCAATTTTTTTCAGTATGTCAAATTGAATCCTCGCTGAAGCTCGTCTAATGAAATGCAATAGAGAGCTATATGCACCCTAAGTTCCGAACAATACGTCACTACATTCCGAGCTGTTTTATTCATTCCTAGTTTCATTACTCGTTATTCATTACTCGTTGAAATTGACCGTTTTTATCAATTGTTGCTTTGACACTTGTTGCTTGATTACTCAATTGGTTTCCCAATACCTTCGATTTAAGGGGGTACATGCACGGTGCTCATAAAAATAGAGAAATCACATTCACAAATTTTTTCCTATGCTCAAAAACCAGTGTTATTGAATGAAAAGTTCACATCTCAAAAGTAATTTGAGCTCTTTAATTAATATGACATACTATTTCGGTGAATTCAATCAGTTTTAAGATAATACGTCAATAAATAGAACAAATGTGATGAAATTTAATGACGTAGGCCTATTATCTCAAACCTCTCGATATTCTCGATTTGTGTAAGCACCTGTGTAAGCACCACATGTAAGCATCTTCAGTAATTTTGTTTTCTTTATCAAAACGGCTGATCTGATTTATGTGAAATCTTGCAACAATGTCTAACATTATCATATCGGAATCCGTGAAAATTTGAATCCAATATTCCAATAGACCAAAATATATTATTTCTAACTTCTCTCCTCTGAGCTATATTATTACCCCCGTATAACCTAGCTGTTGGTGGGGTCGTTGGTCAGCATTAAAAGTAAAGTTATATTCTTGAGTTGAGAAAAAAACAATATCGAAATGAGTTTTCTCATTTCATTTCTCATTTCTCGCCTAAAGACTACACAGTATCGCTTTAGATGTGTCGACATTTGTGCATGCGAAGTTTCAACCGATTTTTTTCGAGTACGGACGGTGATATTAATTCTTTGCTTCGTTCATCCAATCATATATAGACGAAAAACTAGATATATAAAAAAACAAAACTCTCAACATATATGAAAACAGAATTCAGACAACCAAAACAGCAAAAACAACCCACTGTCTTCTACCTCGATTATCCTTCTCAACATTTCATTCGATACTGTTTTCCGAAACAGGTGTATAGGTGTATAGGCCCTACACTTTTGGTAACAAAAAAGTTGGAAAATCAAAAAAATCAGAGAAAAATGAAGAAAATTAAAGAAAAATAAAAAAATCAAGGAAAAAATTGAAAAATCACGAGAAGTGATTTTTTTAAAAATGATTTTCCAAAAATTAAGAAAATAATGACAAATCACAGAAGTCCAAAAAAAAAGAAAACAGGGAAAACTGAACAAATCAAGAAAAATTCGAGAAAATGATCACGAAATATTGGGAAAAAAATGTAAAGACTAAGGAAAATCGGAAAAATCACAAATCGGAACACAAAAAATTGAAAAATATACAAATATATATACATATATAAATATATAAATATGGTATGATTTAAAACTGTTCGAAAATCGCAACCTCCCCCGGTACTTGAACCAGGACCTCCAGATTGCCGGTCTGACGCGCTACCAGATAGGAAGGTATTCTTGACGTTTTGTTCTTGTTCCTCTCTGGCGTAATTAGTATATCGCGTGACACCGGTTTCTGGAGTTCCGGGTTCAACTCCCGGGGGAGGTCACAATTTTCAAACCTTTTTAAATCATACCATACATGAATATTTATATGTATAGGGCCTATATCTGTCAATGATTCATCAAAACGTCTCTCTCTCTCTCTCTCTCTCTCTCTCTCTCTCTCTCTCTATATATATATATATATATATATATATATATATATATATATTAGATTCAATGTTTTGTTCATGTTTAAAATACATTTAAAGTTGTGGAATTGTGATAACAAAAACAAAAACTGTACAATAATTGTTTAAATAATTTCTGGAGTTCCGGGTTCAACTCCCTGGGGAGGTCACACTTTTCAAACCGTTTTTAATCATACCACACATATATATTTATATGTAGGGCCTATATCTGTCATGATTCATCAAAACGTCTCTCTCTCTCTATTAGATCAATGTTTTGTTAATTTTTAAAATACATCCAAAGTTACGGAATTGTTATAACAAAAACAAAAACCTTAAAATAGTGCTGTTGATAAATCCAAAGCCAGATGGCTGAAGGGATGTAGATAGAGGTATTATTCTGAGGGTATTCTGAGGTCAACCAACTACTCAGATCAATACGAATCATGACGTAATCACATATGTCATTACGCAGCATGCATAGAATAATGTGTTTTATCCTTCATTTCTAAGCACTCTCATGCGTTCATTTCAAAACTCGGCACGGTTTAAAGTTATAGATTGACTGACCTGCCGCCAGTGGCTACGTTTGGAAGTTCAGTCGTCGCCAAGTTGGCCCCTCACATATCTTCTGTCAAATAACGAACAACAAATAATCGTTACCATAGCAACAAAGTTAACTGGTGGACTACCAAACATTCTGATTGGTCAATTCCAACTGGTGGACATTGTTGTCCCTCTCTTTCAACAATGGGTGACGTACGTCACTATTCGTCACTCGTTAGCTTTAATTATTTTTTGAGGTATTTTTATCTATATTGGGTCTACCTACGCTCTGTAATGATAACTATAATACCTATTGGTTTAGGATGAATGATTAATGAGATCATGGGATGATTAGTAGGTAATGGGATAGATAGTAAAAAGGAAACGGTCGTGGCCTATATTGTGGTAACCATCCCGGCATTAGACTATATATAGACTAAGTTCATATACAGAGGGAAACCAGAAAACAATTAAAGAAGATAGTGGTGGGGATCGAACCGGGTCCGATATACCCCTCATCTACCGGATCACATGAAGCGAGCTTATAACACGTTATAATTTTTACCTACGTGGAGATGACACATGAAAAATGTATATTATATAAGGTAATGCAAGACGTTTCAAAATATTATCTAGATGATGATAGATAACAGATGAATAAAAACGATTAAAATAATGTCAACAGATAACAGATAATCTTATAATGTTCTTCGAATCTGCCAATTCTGATAATTTAGAATATTATATGAATTTTTATTATCTTTATCCATGTGAAAATGGGATATAGGCCTACTATTTCTCCTCAGTAACTATAATATTTTGGTTAACTAATACTGCGCCATTTAAGAGTCCATATGGGAGTCGATTTAGCGTAATTTCAGTTTTTTGATGTTAGCTTCTGAAGGGTATGATATATCGATATTCTGAAAATAAAAAAACACAGATATTTTCAAAACCTTCAAAATGGTGTAATGTAATAACCATTTATCTCACATAGTATAACTGTCAGTGCCTATACGGTTAAAAATGGTGTATTTTTCTGCATATACGCCTGACAATTATGCAATATGAGATAAACAGTTATTATAATTACACCGTCTATAATGTACTGACAATATCTTTGTTTCCTTTTTTCAGAATTTCGATATCCCATATCGTTCAAAAATCATCACCAAAAAACTGAAATTCCGCTAAATCGACTCCCATGGACTCTTAATTTTATAGTTACATAATCATCTGCTCATTCGTACCGCAAACAATAAGCAAACAATAAGCAAACAATAATCAATGCCACTATCTCATCGTTTCATTATCACCAGCTCATTCCCTTCATATAACCTATCTGTTAGCAGCTTGTTGAATCCAGGCATACCTGCAAGCTCGTCGTTTCCTCCCCGAGATAAGAACAATAAGCACTTAATAGTGTAGTTTTTGAGAAACTTGTAGTTCGTTTTTTTTAAATGTAAAAATTGAAAAGTACTAGGAATTTATTATTTATTATTACTGAGAAAAAAATAATTTAGGATGTTATTCATTTGTATTATTCGCCATTCTGCCCGTAAATCCTGGTTAGTGGCACCTCTAATCTCAAAAGTGGCTGGAGTGGAGTCAATTTCATATGGATCATTATATTGTAATTACCCCTTATCATATTATTAAGAATTAGTAGCATAATCGTGTCGTAATAAATTGACTTCAAAATTAAAAAACTAAATATTTCAATTAGCATATATATGGGCCTAATATAGGTTATCATGCTTAATTTTTTGTACGTACCCCTTGCCTCCCCGAAAAACACAAAAGCTCCCCCGCAACAAAATCTCTGAATTCAACACTGTTTGTTAGTGAGGTCGTTAGGCACCATTAAAAAATTCAAACAACAAGTATTGACCTTTCTAATTGGATCAACTGATCGATGAAACGAAGCGCGATGTTGAAGTATCGCGCCACATGATTGGTGTGGATCCCACGCGAGCGGGTCGCCGGCCACCCGACGGTTCCGTTCGGAAGGGTTCGGCTCCATGGCCATTTGATCGTGTCCAAAAGGCCCATTCACAATGCGACGCTAACTTAAACTTATACGTATACGTAGTCGTTAACTCAAGTAGCTATCGTAATATTTGAAGTCTCTATACACAGTAGACCAGCAAGTAACCGTATACGCGAAAAAACAACCAATCACTATTTCGAATTTCAACCAATCACAATTTCTGTTCTGTTGTCGGTTTCTCCGGTTCCCGTGCCCTTCTTCGAGGTCGATCGATTCGGCTTTCTGATTGGTTGCTTCTTACGTGGAACGTTAACTTGTAACGCGAAAGCTTGGACCGTGGTAGCTTATAATAAGTTAGCGGCACTTGCAGCGTAGTGGTTAACGCGCTCGCTTCATGTGATCCAGGAGGCGAGGGGAATTTCGAACCCAGTTCGATCCCCGCCGCCGACCATCTTTACAGGGTTTTTTCATGGTCTCCCTCTGTAGTCTAGGCTAATGCCGGGATGGTTCCTACAATAAGTCGGCCATGACCGCTTCCTTCCTACTATCTTTCCCATTACCCAAGAACCTTCATCTCATCATCCCATCATCTCATTAATCATCCATCCGACGCCATTAGATCTGCACTATCATAACAGTGCGTCGTTAAACCCAATATATATATATATATATATATATATATATATATATATATATGTATATATAGTTAGCGACTTGCATTGTGGAAATATTTACATATTTACATATTTTATTTATTCATTACAGATTGTTCATAGAACAGGTGGTAATGGTTACTATACCTAATGAAATAACAATCAAACATACTCGATAAAATTATACTTTATTTTTTTCTTAGCTCTCTTCTTAAATCACCAATCTTCGTTATATTCTTGATATCTTCTTCCAATTCATCCCATTCCCGCGTCGTTCTTTGTTTGAATCCATATTTAACTACTTCTCTATCCACTTTTTCCACTTTCATTCTTACCCCTCCCCTTGTACTTCTTTGTAATCCCTTTCCAATTTCCCTTTATCACTTTCCCTAACCAAACATTTTATAAGCTAACGTTTACGTAAGAAGTTTAACTTAGCGTCGCATTACGAATGGGCCAACGACACACAACAATTAGATGGGTTATAAGCATATCTGCCTCAATCAAAGAGCCGAACCCTCCCGAACGAATCCGTCGGGTGGCCGGCGACCCGCTCTTGATCCTCTAATTGTAGCGTTTCCGGCATAAACATGCAGCGCATCGCTCCCTGGTGTTATTATCCCGGTTTAGTGGTGCACGGCGAGGATAGCGAGGAAGTGCTGGGAACTCGAGGCAAAGGGTGAGGGGAGCGTGGCAAATATATGATTAGTGATCGCTGTTTCATGAAATGATCAACAACAGTGAGAACCAGTCTTGGGGTGAGAATCCTTGGTTACAAGCTATAATAGGAACAAATGTGTGAGATATTAATCTTTTGTTTTATTGCTGTAACTGGTGTGATGTTAAGCTTTGAGTCAGTTTAGTAACTAATTCAGAAGAGAGAGGTCTGTAATATGAAAAAATGAAAAAATGAAAATAAAGGTAAATACAAACATATATATATATATATATATATATATATATATATATATATATATATATATATCATTATATATGAAAATTTGATAATGAGAATGCGAACCTATCAAAATTAATCCTAACTCTTTTAGTTTTAAAGAGATTTCATTCTGAAATTTACTCGTTGTTTTTATACTGTAAATAATTTTTGACTGATAAAGAATAAAATTCCAACATAATTAATTTTTTTAATTGTATTGTAACATGTGTATAATTCTATGTGATTGAGCTATTTTGTGTGTGACTGTGTTCGTATAGGCCTTGTTGGTAGGCCTATCAATTGTGTAATATTTTACCATACGGTATATATATTTCAATTTTTAGATGAACGTTATAGCGAAGATTTCCATGCAACTCTTACGGAGCTTTGTCAGTCTGTTTTTTGTTTGTTTGTTTGTGTAACCGATCGACATGAAATTTTTTCTCATACGCAAACTTATCCAATTTAAAACCATATCAAATCGGTCAAATTGGTTGGACCATTTCTCTGAAATATCATCTCAAAGTTTCTAAAAACTTCATGAGATTAGACTGGGTGGAAAAAATTGAAAAAAACTATATATTCCAATATAATTCAAATTTTCCTCAAATGTGAACACGGAAATGATACACATAATTAAAAATTTGTATGCAATTCGGACACGCTTTTTCGAAGAGAATACTGTAATACATGTTTTTTATTCATCGAATAAATAGAAATAATAGCAGAAATTGTTGCATTGTTAATTCACGGCTACCTAGATCTGTTGATATCGAATGAAGTTCATTTTATATGACCAAGGTATGTAGAGTTTTAGATAACGATCACTTCAAACGCTGAAAAACGTTACTTGCAACTTGTTGCTATTTATAGAGCCACCTGTCGCATAAACACTTTCTTTTGTTTTGATCCTAATATTCGACGAAATGTATACTTTTATTGCGTTTTCTTCGTTATATCTCATTCGATTGTTGTGCAAATTATTGAAAATGTGTATGATAGTTGTTTTCATATTCTGTATGAATTTGAAAGCCTTTGAAAAATGTTTGTTTTCAAGTATTTTCCCCCCGGGTTATTCTTACGAGGATTTTCCAAACTTTCCAAATTGTTTCCGGAAAAACTGCTCTACCTATTTTTCTGAAAAACAATCCCAACCTATTCTGGTGCAAGGCCAATATTCGAAAATTGAAAAAAAAAAACATAAAAACGATGTCCATTTTTGTTCGGTAAGTGAAATGGAAGTCTTCGCTACGCTCATCTGATGAATACAAATTTGTGTGCAATTCGGACAGCCGTTTCGAAGAAAATAATATAATGAATGTTTTTCATTTATCGAAAAGATAGAAATATTAGCGGAAATATATATTGCATTGTTAGATTCACGCCTTGCTAGATTCATTGGCATCGGATAAAGTTCATTTTATATGATTTAGGTGTGTAGAGTTTCGCTCATCTCACAACGCGTATTCCGCGTTTGCCTGGATTTTTTTTTCACATCAATATTAGCTAAAGCTATTGAAGGAATCATTAAGTAACACTAGCTCTAGATCAGAAAATGATGGAACTAATCAATAAGTAAACCCAGGAATTAAGGCAGTGAGTCGAATACATTCAAAACCAAGAGATAAGGCCAAAGATGATCAAAGATACTTACGCAATGTATCTTAGATACAAAATACAAGATACTCCCCTGATACCCTAAAAGACTCATTATAATGCCCAAGGCCACTCATTTCTATCCAGCTTTTAAGTAGTCTTCATGTACGCTATTTTTTAATTATTTCCATAATTATTTATATTGATTATAAATTACAATATTTAAATAAATTATATATACAGTCAAATCGTCGTTGTGTGATGCAATATTCCGTTGACCTTGGAATGAAAGCGAAATAACCTGTTACAGGTTATCGTTTGCAAACCGGTGCTGTGTTACAACATGTGCTATTCGAGGTCAAAGTCATGATTCATTCATAAATCAGCCTCTTAAGCTCGCTTTACATGACGCGGATTGTGTGCGGATCCGCAACTGCGAATCGGGAGGATCGGCCATATTGGAATATTAGCCAATCTGATTGGCCAATATTACAATATGGCCGATCCGCGTCCGCTCGGATCCGCACACAATCCGCACACAATCCGCGTCATGTAAAGCGAGCCTAAAGCGGGCCTTACATGACGCGGATTGTGCGCGGATTCTTGTCCGTGAAAGTGTGCGGATCGGCCATATTGGAATATAAGCCAATCAGATTGGCTAATATTACAATATGGCCGATCCGCGTCCGCTCGCGGTTGCGGATCCGCACACAATCCGTGTCATGTAAAGCGGGCCTAAGAGTCCATGGGAGTCGATTGAGCGGAATATCAGGTTTTTGGGGATAACTTTGGAAGGGTATGATATATCAAAATTCTGAAAACAAGGAAACACAGATATTTTTGATACCTTCAAAATGGTGTGAGTAATAACTGTTTATCTTTAATCGCCCGATTGTCAGGCGTACGCTCTTGAAAATACACATTTTTCAAGAGTATACGCCTGACAATGTGGTGTAGGATAAATAGTTATTATACTTGCACCATTTTGAAGGTATTGAAAATATCCGTTTTTCTTTGTTTGCGGATTGTCCATATCTCATACCGTTCCAGAGTTATCATCAAAAACCTGATATTCGGCTAAATTTACTCTGTAAATCTCCGATTTTTTTGATTTTGTTGTTTTTTCTTGATTTTGTTGATCTTTCATTATTTTTTTTTCAAAGTTTTCACCTGATTTTTTTAGTTGTTAACTCACTCGACAGACAGCGCATGGGTCAGTTCGCTTTGGATAGCCACATGGAGCACATTTGCGTCAATTCGAGCACAGAGAGACAAGTTTGTCGTTTAAACTCTCTTTATACGACCAGATATTCCGCCAAATCGACTCCCATGGACTCTTTATACATCTGTTTGTTTGTCCTGCACTCCTTGAACTGGTTCTTCAGTTCTTGCACAATCGTGTTTGTTTGTGATTACTGATATTCAAAAATTAATGATATTAATGATATTCAATATCTATTTTTTCTTCATCAACGGGTCTGCTTACATTTCAAAATTCGAGTCTAGGGACCGAAAAATCGGCACTTTCGTGTTCGTTTGTACCTCATCATTTCGGTATCATTTCCGCACAAAACCCGTAAAATGACGTACTTCCTTTTTACACCAGCTACACTTTAGTTCAGGTTGGTGCAACACAAACAAACGGGCCTCATGTTATTCGCATCTTTGAAGAGATGAAAAATACCTGAACATATTTGAAGTGGCTATTCGACGGACCAGAAATAGTTTTCAGATCGGTTTTAATTTTGATACAATTAGTTTTGGATGTTTGTTCGATTATTAGGTTAATTAATGCTGTTGGTTAGTTTGGTTGCGATGGGGTTAACAACTTGACATTTTAGTGTACACCTGATTTTTGATTATTTTCCCTCAATTTGCGTTGATTTTTTTTTTCATTTTTCTGATTTTTCGTGATTTCTTTGATTTCTTGTGATTTTTTTTTCTTCGTGATTTTTTTTCAAAGTGTACTGATTTTTTCAGTCAATAGCTCCTCGTTTGGCTAGGTTAGTTTCATTGAATTAGTTCAATAATTGGGTTATTGAGGATAGGCTGCGCGCAACAACAACAACAACCTCCTCTTGTGCTGACGTCATAGAGCGATGGTCCGTGAATAGAGGCTGCCGAACATAATACAGGTCATGGAAGTAAAAGTGAGCTTGAAATCATATTATGACAAATGGTTATAAAGTTGGGCTGATGAAAACATTGGACTATCGGTTGATATGGCTGGAGTTACAGTTTAATTGTGAACATCTTCAATCGGGTATTAGCTGTCATGTTGCTTTCGTGGAACCTGTTGCGAAAATAAAAAGTAAGCGTAATCTTTAACTAACAGAACAACCAAGCCAGAACCAGCTTAAGGCGTCCACAGCGAGAGGTGAATAACTAGAAAATCAACTTTGAAAATTACTAGGCAAATGCAGGATGTGCGTTGTACGATGAGCGAGATGTCTATATAAAGTATAATCGAAAACTCTACAAACCTTGATCATTTGAAATGAACTTCATCCGATGTCAATGAATCTAGAAAGCCGTGACTTCGACAATGCAACATTTTACAACTGATATTTCTATCTTTCCGATGAATAAAATACATTTATTATATTATTTTCTCCAAAACGGCTGGTCCGAATATCAAACCAAATTTTTATTCATGTATATTATTCTTGTGTTCACATTTGTGGAAAATTTGAATCATGGTTTGCATATAAAAAAAAAGTTTCATGTCGATCGGTCAAACCCTGCGACCTGTGCAGTGTTTACAAAAAAAAAAAAAAAAAAAAAAAAAAAACGCACAGACAAAGTTCCGTAAGAGTTCAGTGAAAATCTTCGCTACGCTCATCTAAAAATGAGTTTTCGTTCATCAATCACAAAATAATGAAAACAACTCAAAATGTGACCTTTGACCTTGATTATGACATAGAAAGCTACCATCGCCATCGGTATATCATGACTTTTTGGAAAGATCTCGTTGCAGGCTTTCATTTGATACAAGTCAATCTTCGTCCCAAATCTGAAACTCAAAAAACGGTTATGCAAAGGACTACTGCGCTGCATGTGCCGGTTCAATATTGTTTTAAAATGAAAAAAGAACCTAAAATTGCACATTTTCAATCTGAATACCATGGAAATCCAAGTAGCAATCCCCCCCTCCCATATTCTAGTAACTTTTATATAAAACTTCCGTCAGTAATTAGACGAGTTTTAGCGAGGATTCAATTTGACATACTGAAAAAAATTGGTGTTCGTTTTTATGTTTTTTTTTTCATGTTTTTTTGTCGGTTCTCCACAGGTCAAACGGCTACAGATATCAACTTCAAACTTTTTTCAATATGGTTCCACATTTAACTTAGATCTGTATAGTTTTGTGGCATTATCGGGGGGTAACTTTTTTTTATGAATTTTAGAAGTTTCAAAAATACCCATTAGAATAACGTACGCGAAAAAAAAAGAAAATATTTTTATTTTCCCAAAAAATGAAATTTTGCGAGAAGTTGAATTACATTTAGATACACATTTCTGGAAATTTTCAGCTTGATCGGGTCAGCCATTTTGAAGAAAAAACATAAAATGTGCTAAATTGGTACCACTCGAAGCAGTTTTTACCCATTTTTACCCATAATATTACAATTCGCTCGTCTAACAACGCATATATGGCGTTTCCCTAGTTATAGGAATTAAATATGATATAGACCACAAATAGTGTGTACAGGTATATTAGCAGATGTATTACGAGAAATAATCAAGAGAAATAATGAAATTAACGAACAATTGAGGAGAATAATGTTAACATATACCGTGGCGAAATTGAAACAATAGCAATATAAAATTGAATTACACTGATAAATCTTAAGATGAACTAAATTTAATTGACTCTAATAACCAACATTTTGTTCCATTTTTACTGACCTTGAATTACTTCAATTTCTGAGATTTTCTGACAGTGTATTGCAAATTATTAGATGAGCGTTAGCGAAGATTTACATGCAACTCTTACGGAGCTTTGTCTGCCAGTGTTTTTATTCGTTTATGGGCACTGCACAGGTCGCACGGTTTGACCGTTCGACATGAAACTTTTTCTGTATACGCAAACTTATCCAACTTGGAACTGTATAGTTTTTGGGTCAAATCGGTTTGACCATTTTTTAGAAACATCATCTCAAAGTTCGGAAAAAATTGAAAAATAAAATCTCACCAATACAATTCAAATTTTCCTCAAATGTGAAAACTGAAGTGATACACATAACTAAAAATTTGTATGGATTTCGAACCAGTCGTTTTGAAGAGAATAATGTAATACATGTTCTTTATTCAACGAATATATAGAAATAATAGCAGAAAAATGTTGCAGTGATAGATCCACGGTTTCTTAGATTCGTTGGTATCGAATGAAGTATAATTATTTTATATGATCAAGGTGTGTAGAGTTTCAGATTTTACTTCATAGATATCTCGCTCATCACACAACGCATATTCTGCGTTTGCCTTAGTAATAATAATAATTGTTCTATTGTCCCGGAGATCACGAAGATATGTAGATAGTCAATAACATCCGCGATATCGGGATAGTCCTCTTATAATAAAAGAAAGTGAAAGTAAATATTCAGGTATTGCTTTGTTATTTGACCTTATCGTCAAAATAGATTCATTTGATTCTATATTAAACATGCAACAAAACATATTGTTATTTGATAGTGAACCATTAATCATGAAAACAATACATTTTCACAGCTTTTATTGAGGTCTTTTATTACACATTTGAGATTTTATTCAATTTTTTATCTTCATATCGGCACATGTAAATCAATGCCAACGCGTTTGCTTCATTTGATGCGGGAAGTGAGTGTGAATCAGACCTTGGTTCGATCCCCGCCACCGTCCCTCTTTAGCAGTGTTTTCGTATAGTAATTCCCTCTGTAGCTATAATACCGAGTTATGTTAATTTCCTTCCTACATACAATATAGGCCATGACCGTTTCTTTCCCACTATGGTTCCAATTACCCAAGAAACCTTCATATCATCATCCCATCAACAACACCTCCGACGCCAATACACCTCATTGGCACAAATGACATATTTTACAATATAACTTATAGATAACATCAAATGCTTGAGTGTGGCAGTACCACCATTTACAAATTAGTAGTAGATTAGTGATTACAGTATATTAAACAAGTAGCAAAACAAATAATGCTACATTCAAAGAACTACATGAATATAGATAGCTAGATACTATACATAATCATTTGAATAGCACAAAAAAAGAAAATGATTAATTAAGCCGTATTACAGTGCGTCGTTTAACCCCGATATAAATTGAATTAAATTATCTTCTTCATGAATTTGCAATTACATGGGTGAGAAATTATTACTAGGCAAACGCAGAATGTGCGTTGTGTGATAAGCGATATATCTAGAAAGTGAATTCTAAAACTCTACACACCAAACATACTTCATTCGATACTACCGAAACTAGGGAGCCGTGAATTAACAATGCAACATTTGTGTGCTATCATTTTTATCTGTTCGATGAATAAAAAACATGTATCACATTATTTTCTTCGAAACGGCTGGTCCGAATCGCATACAAATTTTCAATTATATGTAGGCCTAGGTATATCACTTCCGTTTTTACATTTGAGGAAAATATATTGAATTATATTGTTGAGATTTTATTTTTCAATTTTTTCCGCTGAGCCCAATCTTATTGGGTTTTCAGAAACTTTGAGATGATGTTTCTCAAAAATGATGTAACCGATTTGTCCCCAAAACTATACAGTTCTAAGTTGGATAAGTTTTCGTATATAAAAAAAAGTTTCATGTCAATCGGTCAAACCCTGCGACCTGTGCAGTGCTTACAAACAAACAAACAAAAAAACAGACAAAGCTTCATAAGAATTGGATGGAAATCTTCTCTAAAGGCCCGTACACAATTGAAATATTGATCATGGAATATGGAATATGGTATGGTATAGTGTTATAGTGACATAGGTGGGCCACAATAGCCGTTTATTTCAACTGTAGGTTCGCCAGTAGTTCACCGGAAAATCCGGTTCACTGCCCCCTTAAATCATCATTTCTGTCTTGAATAGTTCGAGTTTCAGTGGCAGTGACAACAGCTGTACATATAAACAGAAACCTAATCATAAAAATCTTCGAGAAAATTAATTAGTTAAAAGTGTTTGGTACTATAATTTGCTATAAAAAAATGTAATCCTCCATCTTTTGATCTTGAGAGTTGAGAGATTGAGAGTGTCTAACTTAACTTGAAATAAAATACCCATTAATGGTATTCATTTGACTCCAGTAGTAACGACACCTGATTGGCCAGAATTTTGCTGTTATAAGGAATAGTCATAAGAAATGGATTTATTTCATTTCTTATTTCATATTCCATATCACTAAAACACATTTTCTCATTGTGAACGGTAACACGGAAATGCCATCATCCATTTCGCTTAAACACTATACCATATACCATATTCCATAATCAATATTTCAATTGTGAACGGGCCTTTACGCTCATCCAATAAAACTTGAAACTGCATCAACTTCCCAATTGCAAATTTTCCCCTCACTTCTTCTTTTATCAATGACACACATACGGACACAGTCGCTTGTACAGCCACATTACATCTTATCATCCCAAGACATCGGCATCAATGCGCACAATCTCAAACGAGTATGTGGGGAGGGGGGGGGGGGGTAAATAAAAACAGATTAGTATTTTATAGTTACTCGGATCTGAGATAACAACGTTAAATCTAATCAAGTGCTGGACATATTATAAATCTTAGTTCACACTGACACATAATTTATTCATATATGGTCGTCAGTCGACTACAAACAAAGCACTAGCTCATTTGATTGTTATTCTTGACAAAATGTAGATGGCGTTTGTTTATCTCCAGATGGCGTGTTTGTTTGAAGGTGAGCGAGTCTAGGGGGCCTATAATTACACACGGCTAATAGGTATTTACCCCGTCTAAGAATAGTAACGAAGTCTCTATACCGTGTCTGGTGAGATCACGGCATCATTGTGACGTAGTTTAGCGACGTAACGACGGTTATTGCGTAGTGACGTAATAACCACGCTTGTAGTGCTAGGGGTTCACGGTTCGAATACAACCCACATTTTTCGATTATTAAAAAATATTATATAAATACTTTTGATCATGGTTCAAGGGATATAATGATTCATTCAGCATTGATATTGAAATTGATTTTAATATAATTTTTTTGTTATCAGATTGTCTCTTGTAGATCTACTGTGCTTCGATCAAGTTCGGTATCACTCGGGTTTTATGTGACGTCACGTTCTCGCCACACAAGGTCGGAACTACGTCAACCGTCAAAGAATCAGTCACAAGGAAAACCAGATGAACATTTCGCGGCGGACAATTCGGTTGTGTCTACAGAAAGACTTAAAGAAGCAGCTTGTGAACCGATTGGAACAATCAACAAAGAGTTCGTCAAACAATATACAAGATATCTCATCCAAATACAAACAAATCCATAAACAAAAAATGGAATCAATTCCAAGAGACTGTGACACAATTGACAACAATACGATAAAAAATATAACAATGAAAGAAGTGATATTTGAAAATAACAATAAAGTAAATGCAGTCTACTCTCAATTTGATACCGGTATGAATATTTATACGCCAAGTCAGGTATCCGTGTTATACTCTACCTTGCGCGAACTTTGCTCGGACAATGCCGCGTATTACAGCAGCGATGTGAGCACTACTGGACGTCGCCTCCATGCGGGGTTCACAGTGTTAGTGGAGCAGATCGGCGTCGCGACGCCCATGGTCGAACAGCTGCTGAGCCGGGCGTCGGAGTTCGACTTCGATGAGGCGACGCCAGCCAATGGGTACAGGAGTTATGTGACAGTGGTGAACGCGTGTGTTACAAGAGCTGTGCAAGTATGCCGCGATGTCAAGGAAAAGCGAGGTTCTGTTTTCTTCAGGAAAAATCTATATGCGGGGTGAGTCTGATTATTATAATACTAGGAAAACGCCATATATGCGTTGTTAGACGAGCGGATAGTAATAGTATGGGTAAAAATGGGTAGAAACCGCTTCGAGTGGTACCAATTTAGTACATTTTATGTTTTTTCTTCAAAATGGGTGACCCGATCAAGCCGAAATTTTTTAGAAATGTGTACCAAAATGTAATTCAACTTCACGCGAAATTTCATTTTTTTGGAAAATGAAAACATTTTCTTTTTTTTCCGCCATGTTACTCTAATGGGAATTTTTGAAATTTCTTAAATTCATAAAAAAAAAGTTACTCCCCGATAATGCCACAAAACTATACAGATCTAAGTTGGATGAGGAACCATATTGAAAAAAAGTTTGAGGTTGATAGATGTAGCCGTTTGGCCTGTGGAGAACCAACAAAAAAACATAGAAAAAAAAAAAAAAAACATAAAAACGAACACCAATTTTTTTCAGTATGTCAAATTGAATCCTCGCTAAAGCTCGTCTAATTAATTTGTGAAGGGAAGTGAATTAAAATGGTGGGAAATAAGGATTCTGTTCATTGTTGAGACAAAAGATGGTGTTATAATTATGTTTGCTGTCATTCTTATGTCAACGAAAGAGGAAGGTTTCCGATCGACCGTTCCCTATATCCCACACCACTAGCGAGCTGGTGGTTCGCACCTTCTTTTTCCATCAATAGAAAATTAGAAATATATAAGTAAGCCTACTAAAATGTAGGAATTTAAAAAATGTATACAATTTATACAATTAACTACCTACCATCACCGTTAAGATTCATATTATATATTTTTTTTTATCATTTTCAACCATCATTAGTATCCTAATTTTTGTATGTTTTCGTTAATTATTTCAATTTTATGCTATTTCAGTATCAGTTATTTAATTATGTTTTATTATATTTGCATATGTATTTTATATTGATTATTATCCCATTCTCTATGAAGTCAGGGACCAATAATGGTTTATATATATGTAAATGACAATTACAATCTACGCACATTTAACCGCAATATTTTTTTATAGACTATGCATGGAGTGCCTGTATGCACATTGCCTTCTAGTTTCAGTGGTTATACAATATCCAGTTTATAACCCCCCCCCCCTTCAAATTTGGAATGTGTATTTTCATCAAGTTTTTTTAAATGTGCTTGTTTTGTGCTGAAATGTGCTGTTGATAAATCGTTTTGTGCTGATACTGATCGTATATGTTGTTCCATTACTATTGTGGTCGCTCCCTCCCACGTTAGATGTGGAATAACAAATACTCGGTAGCAGCACAAAACGATTTATCAACAGCACATTTCAAAAACCTTAAGGGGACCCGCACCTGCGAAGTATTTTACAACAGTAGATTTGACGAGTTCGTTTTGTCGGGTTCTGTTCGGTTTACAGTCAAGTAGATGAGTTTGATTAGATGTTTGGATGCAGTGTTGGGCTCGGATGCGCAGTTTCATAATTATGTATATTATAACTCGTCTACTATATATTACAGTATTTGTTGATGTAATATACGTGCATATATTTGTATGATTATTCGATGAGCGTTAGCGGAGAGT
This sequence comes from Brachyptera putata, assembly GCA_907164805.1. Taxonomy (NCBI): domain Eukaryota; kingdom Metazoa; phylum Arthropoda; class Insecta; order Plecoptera; family Taeniopterygidae; genus Brachyptera; species Brachyptera putata. Next base: position 20,846,145 of record OU015471.1, on the reverse strand, counting down.
TTCCATCCCACTCTTACGGAGCTTTGTCTGTGTTTCTTTTTTGTTTATGCGCACTACACAGGTCGCACGGTTGGACTGATCGGCAGGAAACTTTTTTTGTATACGCGGACTTATCCAACTTATTACTGTATAGTTTTTGAGTGTAATAGGTCCAACCACTTTTTAGATAAACCATTTCAAAGTTTTGAAAAACCCCGTAAGAAATGACTGGGCGGAAAAATCTTGAAAATCAATATTTTTCAACAGAATTCAAAATTTTCCTAAACGTAACTACAACAATGATGCACATTATAACACACTCCTATTGGAATCGAACGAGCCGTTTCCAAGAAATAATTATTCAGTGAATAAAGTTTCATTGAATTGTATTAAATATAATATTAAACTGCATCAGATATTTCCTTCATTAGAATAGTCTACGAAATAAACCAACCGAATGGGATGATGGATTTTAACTTGAATGCCGTCAAAACATCAACTTGATGTAACTTCTTTAAAAAATTCAATTTCACTCTCACTCATCACTCATCCATCAACGCAGAAACACATAACGCGTTTTCCTAGTTAAAAGTACATACTGATTGTTTGTACCTCTGTGTCATGACTTGAGATGGAACTCATCCGAATTGAAAAAAAATCGATAGTTTTTAAAATGTTTGTTCGAAATACTTCAAATTTTTAGGATTTATGACATTTTGTTGGCTTTCCTTTGCATTACGTTTGCATAATGCATGCATGAATCCTCTGTGAATTTTGAACAAATTTGATCGCAGTAATCGTGAGATAAAGGTACCTACATTTAGGCGTAGCTGGCCTAAGCCTATGGGAACACCGCTGCGCATGTAACTGAAAATAACTACTGAACCCAAAACATTATACGAACATTGTCAAACAAATTATATCCATATATTTGTCAGAATTGAAAAAAAAAATTGTAAAAGAAAAACACACAAAAAAGGCGAAGTAGGCCTATACATTTCAGATGTGTGTGTGTGTGTGTGGGTTAGCATTATTTCGGCCCCTCCATTGGGGTGTCCATAATTATCATTAATGAGCTGATAATGATAATGTGTTGTTGAACAACAGCAAAATGTGTTGTTATAGGTTCGAGTAATTATGCTTATCACTTTATCACTTTATCACTCCGAAAGTTCTAGTTAGATGAGCGTAGCGAAGATTTTCATTCCATATACCGAAAAATTTCGGGCTTGGTTTTTATGTTTTTTTTTTTTTTTTTTTTTGTGTGTGATTTTGTACGCGGCATACAGGTCAGGAAAAAGTTTCAATCATCTCGAAACTTTTTTTTAAAATTGGTGTTGTACCAGAATAGGTTGGGATTGTTTTCCAGAAAAATCGGTCAAACGGTTTTTCCGGAAAAAAATTGGAAAGTATGGAAACTCCCCATAAGAATAGGCCAGGGGAGAAATACTTGGAATTTTTTTTTTCAAAAGCTCTCAAATTTATACTGAATGTGGAAAGATCTATCATACCTATTTTAAGCGATTTATGGAACAATTGGATGTGTAATAACGAAGAAAACGCATTTTTAATGTACTTTTTTACACATCAATAAAAGCATTTAAGAAAGCAATTAATAAACTATTAAATGTGAGCAACAAGTGTCACCAATAAATTAAAACGTTTAAAATCTGTGATGGATATGAAGAAGGCACTGGTATAATTGTTTGGAAACCAAGGTTTATATACCAACAGACATCCGCGGTTCTTAAACCTTTGAAGTGATCCACGGCCTATATATGTACATTGAGCTGACCAAATGTTCTTAATTCTACATTTCCATACTTCTAAGCTCATCTCACAACGCATATAAGGCGTTTTCCTAGTTTTTATACACACTTGGTTTTGGGAAATGATAATTGTACAATGTAGGGGATGTACTACCCTATGTATTCAAAATCAAAGCGGTTTGGTGGGAGAAAAGCCATTGCGGCTTAACCCCACCGGACACATACAGATCTTCTTCTTCTTCTTCTTCTTCTTCTTTTTTTTCTTCTTTTTATTGTTGTCATTATTATAAATCAGAGAAACACACGTTTAGATTTCTTGTATTCAACGTGAGAAGGATAAGAAGGAGCGAACCACCCGCGCGCTAACAGTATGGGATAAAGGAGACGGTCGCTCGGAACCGAAATTCTCTCGTGATTACGAGTAGGCCTATATAGGAGATAATGAAATTAATAACATCTTATTTGATTCTTATAAGAACATGATAAAGGTCACAGAGCAAAGCTAGAATACATTTTTGCTCGCGCCATTTCAAAACCTTGAGTTTTATGTACCGGTTCACCTTATTATAGTCCATTATGGAATGAGAAAATTTGAATATTTAAATGCTAGGTCTATGTAGATATTGCCCTGATGGTTATTCATCATGATGGATATTTACGAACGCTATGAAAATTTAATTCATTTGAATAAATTGTTCATTTTTTATATCTCCGGTCTCATTCATGGCTTATATTCTCAGGTTTACAAACATTCGGACTCAGTTTCGCAAATTAAAGCAGTCCAACCAATTTTTTGAAAAAAAAACTTCACTGATGTTTTATTCTTGTGGGCCTATCTGTCTAATTTTGGAGAGAGAATTGATATTCCTGAGACAAGTAGACGAGTGGCTAGCTTACTAGACCGTCATTCAGGAGACCGGGGTTCGATTCCCGCCATGGTCGACCATCCTTACAAGGGTTATTCGTGGTTTCCCACTGTTGTTCAGGTCAATACTGGGACGGTTCCTTAACAACAGACCACGGCCGACTCCTTCGAAAAAAACCTAACGAAATGACTTTTCATCTCATCATCCACCATCTCATATATCTTTCACCGACGTCTATAAATCGTTGTCATCAGTAGGCCCTACAGTGCTCCGTTAAAACCAATATAAATTAATAAAGGATTGATACTTTACGGTATTGATGATTGATCTCTCATACCTCAAAAATCAAACTTCACAAATATTCTTCAAAAGCTATATTTTATTTATATTTTTCATTATATATTTTATTTATATATTTGTATTGACCTTTCTTATATCATGCATATGATCAATGAAGAAAAAAAAACATGTATTATCATTATTATTATTATTATTATTCAAAAGAAATGATATAATAAAATTTTCAAGCGTTGATCTTCATTGCACTTGTCGAGGAATCACATATCGCAATTAACGGCATGCGGAGAAGATTAAATCGAAGCCAATTAGATTTTAATCTGTGTACAAAAAGTCAAGTAAAAGAAAAAAACGTGTAACCTATCTGTTAGTGAGGTCGTTCAGAAAACAATAATCATCATTAAGAAAATGAGATCCAATCTCAATGACACAATCATTCACGCCATCTTTCACACACCAGTTATTCTCACGTTTAGAGGGGGAATCACACATGATTACGTCATGATTTTTTTGATTCGCGTGATTCTCGCTTGATTCGGGTGATTTTTTTCGATTTATGTGATTTTTTTTGATTAATGTGATTTTTTTGATTCGTGTGATTTTTTTGATTCGCGTCATTCTCGCTTGATTCGGGTGATTTTTTTCGATTAATGTGATTTTTTTGATTCATGTGATTTTTTTTTATTCGTGTGATTTTTTTGATTCGCGTGATTCTCGCTCGTCTCTGGTGATTTTTTTCAATTAATGTGATTTTTTTTGATTCATGTGATTTTTTTGATTCGTGTGATTTTTTTGATTCGCGTGTTTCTTGCTTGATTCGCGTGATTCTTGTTTGATTCGCGTGATTCTTGCTTGATTCGCGTGATTCTTGTTTGATTCGCGTGATTCTTGTTTGATTCGCGTGATTCTTGCTTGATTCGGGTGATTTTTTTTGATTCGCGTGATTTTTTTTGATCGCTTGATTTTTTTTTGATTCGCGTGATTTTTTGTGATTTTTTTTCAAATGTACATCTGATTTTTTTGGTTGTTCACCCCTCGCCCTTACCTAATAAATGTCGTGCTAGTACAGTAGTACTAGCTGCTCCAAGAGGGAGGACTATGATTGGTTAATATCGACTACAAGAGTTACCTGGCATGGTAACATCTCTAGTCTCTGTATTTCCATTGTTGGTAGCTTTTTTAGACGAACTTTAGAGAGGATTCAATTTGACATACTGAAAAAAATTGGTGTTCGTATTCATGTTTTTTTTTAAATGTTTTTTTGTTAGTTCTCCACAGGTCAAACGGCTTCAGCTATCAACTTCTGACTTTTTTAAATTATGATTCCTCATCTAACTTAGATCTGTATAGTTTTGTGCCATTATCGGGAGGTAACTTTTATTTTTATGAATTCTAGAAATGTCAAAAATATCCATTAGAATAACACAGTGGAAAAAAAAGAAAATATTTTTATGTTCCGAAAAAATAAAATTTTGATTGAAGTTAAATTACATTTTGATACACATTTCTGGAAATTTTCAGCTTTATCGGGTCAGCCATTTTGAAGAAAAAACATAAAATGTGCTAAATTGGTACCACTCGAAGCAGTTTTCACCCATTTTTACTCATACTATTACTATCCGCTCGTCTAACAACGCATATATAGCGTTTTCCTAGTTTTATAAACATTAACCAATCAAAGTCCCAGCCTCTTGGAGCTAGCTAGCACTGGCACGTTATTTTAAGCGGCTTATTAGGTAAGGGTCCTGAAGAACATATACCGGAATAAACACGACTTGGATGTTGTTACACGGGTTTGGACTCCTATAACCACATACAATTGAAAAATTCCTCGAAGTCCATCTCACACGACCGAGTAGACTTAATTCATTCCGGTATACGCTCTTCAGCACCCCCGTTTTTTCACCACTTATTTTTGTGTATAGTCGATTTATCAAAATATCAGTTTTCCGCTTGAAGATTAATGAGAATAAGAATAAGTTAACGTGGAACCAAGAGTTTTCAAAATATCAAAAAGAGTTTATATAAGCACAATGTTGCTCCAATATCGCGCAGATGGAGAATTCGTAATGTCAGATTTTGCTTTTTAACCTCATGTCTTTCAAACACAAAAATTGCCATGGACATGGCTTGTCATGTGTATAACAAACTGTACGAGCGATATTCAAATAATTCTATGGCGATCATGAAAATATATGAGCCTCATCGTTTTCACCTGAGGCGACGGTTCATGAATTATATCACAGTTAATATATTATTGATCTTATGAATGAAATAGTTGGAGAAGTTATTGAGAAATATGTGTAGAATGTTTCGTAGAAATTCTGTCCATTCACGTCCTTCCTGGTGTTTTAAGGGAAGTACGAAAAAAAGTCAAAATTCAAACACAAAAGCAAGAATTATATCCCAGGAAAGGTTTTGGATATCTTCCATGGTAATAGTTTCTGCAAATAATGTCTTTTGTCATTGCCCGCTAAAAAAAGCTTTTTATGATTTTTGAAAACTCCAAGTTCCCCCCTAAGGAATAGCTAGAAAGAGTTGAAAAATAATTAAGAATAGAGAATAAGTTTCGGTGATAAGACTCTAAAATTCAAAGACCTCTTTATACCGTCAATATTTTACAGATAATGTAACTATAGGAAAACGCAGAATGTGCGTTGTACGATGAGCGAGATATCTATATAAAGTCTAATCGAAAAATCTACACACCTTGATCATATAAAATAAACTTCATTCAATACCAACGAATCCAAGGCGCCATGCATCTATCACTGCAACATTTTTCTGCCAATATTTCTATCTATTCGATGAATAATACACATTTATTACATTACTTTCTTCAGAACGGCTGGTCCGAATCACATACAAATTTGTAATAATGTGTATGATTCTCGTGTTTACATTTGAGGTGAATTTAAATTATATTGGAGAGATTTTATTTCTCATTTTTTCCGCTCAGCCTGATCTTATGGAGTTTTTAGAAACTTTGAGATGATGTACCTCATGAATGGTCCAACCGATTTGACCCAAAACTATACAGTTCTAAGTTGGATAAATTTGCGTATACAGAAAAAGTTTCATGTTGATCAGTCAAACCCTGAGATCTGTGCAGTGCTTACAAAAAAAAAAAAAAAACACATACAAAGTTCTATAACCGTGGGATGGAAATCTTCGCTAACGCCCATCTAATGACAGTCACTCAAGCAATGTCCCATCCTATATTGCTTCGTTTTTGTATTTTTCTCTCTACGTCAAGGTCATCCAGGTTCTGTTGAGCATACCAGTCTTCTCTGAAGGTTACTTGAAAATGTATTTTGCACCACTTTTTTTATGCCCTTGATGCTTGGTGCGTATAATATCATTAGACGAGCTTTAGCGAGGATTCAATTTGACAAACTGAAAAAAATTGGCGTTCGATTTTTTTTTTGTCGGTTCTCTACAGGTCAAACGGCTACAGCTATCAACTTCAAACTATTTTTCAATATGGTTCCTCATCTAACTTAGATCTGTATAGTTTTGTGGCATTATCGAGCGGTAACTTTTGTTTTTATGAATTTTAGAAATTTCAAAAATACCGATTAGAATAACATGGCGGAATAAAAAAGAAAATATTTTTATCCTCCAAAAAATGAAATTTTGCGTGAAGTTGAACATTCTTGATACACATTTCTAAAAATTTTCAGCTTGATCGGGTCAGCCATTTTGAAGAAAAAACATAAAATGTGATAAATTGGTACCACTCAAAGCAATTTTTACCCAATTTTACCCATACTATTATTATTCGCTCGTCCAACAACGCATATCTGGCGTTTTCCCAGTAATAGTAATTGAAAACTATGTTAATGTATAGTTGCGGTCACATGAAGTGACGATCATGCTACATGGAATTGCATGCTGAAGAAGATTGTATAATCATACACACTGAAACTATAGCAGATAACGTTAATACATATTCTACGTACAGTCTCTGAAAACAATCTAGCGGAAAAATTAGAATAGATTTCAATTAAATTCATTGGACGAGAGAAGCGAAGACGCAATTTCACCGATACAAAGCCAACAAATACAAAATAAGATGGAGGCAATATTTGTAGGAAATGCTCACGAACTTAAAAGTGGAAAGGACATATTTGTATATAACCGTATCGAACACTCGATATTTTCCTGTCATCGTTTTTCATCTTTAGACAAATAACAATGAAGGTTTTCATGAAGATTTTGAAGGTTTTCATGAATCGACAGTATTTTAGAGGATATTTCTCTCGATTGTCCACACATCCACACAATATGCTAATGATCGCTAATGTGTTACGTTGACACTGAATCGCGCCAACAGTATGGATATTTACCTGGGGAAAACCAGGAATAATCGCGGAGTGGGAAACAAGTTTAAGATTTGATAGTTAACAGTGTTGAGACTAGATAATGTTGTTTTTATCTATAGAAAGGTACAGACAAACGTGTATCTCGATGTAGATGATTCATCTAGATAATTTTTCAAAATAAATCAAGAAGAGAAAAACGCTATGCGTCTCCCATGCGTTGAAGAATAAGCTGGACGAATAGCAACAAATGCTTTTTTTAAGATGGAACAATTCAAACATAAGATAATTTTCCTATGCCCATTTCCCATGTCAATCTATGTCTAGGCTAATTACTAACCTTCCCTTTATCTTATTACTAACAAAAAATCACTTCCAGCTGCCCCGGTGTCCAAGTCAATAGCGGTAGTAACTGAAGTCACCGTTGGGCGTGGGTTCGAGTCCCACTTATGGGTTTTTGTTAACGTTCTTTCACCTATCATCACTTCATCGTTTCATTATCACCCGCTCATTCGTACCCCCGTATAACCTAGCTGTTGGTGGGGTCGTTAAGCACTAAGCAGCATTACACAAAAATCACTTGCTTCGTAACCGCTGCCCAAAATAAATGTATGTATTATATATTTTGGTGTGTGTAGTGGTGTGGGAATACACATTTTTAATGTAACATGTTTTTGGATCTGTATTACGATTTATTGTTAGAGCCCATGATATTATGACGAAGTGAAAATGATATTATTATTCATGTATTCTGACAATGACTCATATTAATGTATTAATCAATGGTCAATAGAAAATTATTATTATTATTATTATTATTATTATTATTATTATTATTATTATTATTCCAGTGAACATTGTAATAATATTGAAATCATAGATTCGGTTGTTGGAAATCTCAGGCCTATGAAATATTTGAAAACCCAGTAATACGTAATACTCACACGACGTATAGACTATACATATCTGTCTCTATCATAGCTGTTCATAGGCATAGTTAGAATAACGTACGTAGGCCTATCCTAGGTGAACAAATTACCACAATGGTTATGTTGTTGCTGAACCCTGACAGCCTGTTATAGGCTTGATCGCATGATCTCGTTCCTTGAATAATGTGTTTCGATCTTTCAGGAGAGGGGAATTTCAGTAGACGGGGGGAATTATACAGAGTTTACTCGTATTTTTGTTTTTGTTGTTTTGGGCGCTGATAACCCAGGTGTTGAGCGCCCTTAAAAGCCACCAATCAATCAATCAATCAATAAATACACATTTTGTTTCCGGGTTCATGGTACATTTATTTTATTATTCAGAATATTACATTTCTCTGTCCGAATGATCCTACCTTGTGATAGTTCGCTTCGATTGGGAAACAATGGTCTCGACAATAGTGAAAAATAAAAATAATAACAATTCTAGATTATTGATGATAAAGATTATCGTAGCCTCACGATTTGACGGAAGCTCGATGACAAAGACGTGTATGATTGATTAAATACTAAAATCTGAATGTTTATAAAAAGGTGAAATCACTCTCACATGCAGAACAAAAAATGTAAGTTGAATGAACATAAAAACAATATATTTTGAATGAAGATAATGAAATATCTCTCGACTTTGCCATCTGTCTTTGTGCATGTCTGTAAAGCCTGAGTTACACCAGGGACGTTGTTAGGGGGTCCAAGGTGCGGCGCGCCCCCCCCCCCCCCCCAATCAACATTTGCGCCCCACCAATAATTCATCCTTCTTCAAAAATATATATCACTTATGTATGTTGACCTACGAATAAACACACAATAAAATATTTTGCTGGGAGATATCGCGAAAATAACTTCGAAATGTCCATATAATGATTAACAAATTGAAAATAACTTTGAAGTGTCCATAATGATTCCATTTTTAGACTCCAAAACTGCTTGTAGATCGCAATCATCACTTCAAAAACACCATATTTCAATAAATTCGCTGCGGGACTTTGGGGGGGGGGGGGGGGGGGGGGGAGAAGGGGTCAACTAAAAATAACTTCAAAAATCGCCATGACTACATTATTGAAAATAAATTAGAAAATTTCCACAACGATTCAATGATTAGACTCCAAAATTGCTTGTGAATCGCAAAAATCACTTGAAAAATGGTACAAAAAATTCACTGTGGGGCTCCATGCAGACCCCCTTTCAGCGCGCGTCTGGCGTCCAACCTGCGCCTCCCCCCCCCCAATACACAAATCCTAACATCGTCACTGATTTACACGGATCAAAGTTTCGATCAATGGCTTGACATCAACCCTTGAGCTCAAGTCATTGACTCGTGTTGACGGTACCATTGATCGAAAAACCCCTGACATGCAGGGTTGACGTCAACCCTGCACGGCAACCTTTTCGTTTAGAACATTTTCGATCAAAGTTTGACCGAAACCAGCCAATCAGATGAGACTATTAATCCAACTGCGCATCTTTCGTCACGCAAGACCCTTCAGCGTTCATTTGGAGAAGTCACGTGATTGCTTCGGGACCAATCGGGATAAATTTCAATATGGCCGTTTCTTGAACAGCTGACATTTGTTATGACGTCAGTCGGCTATCAAGCCTTGATGGCAGGGTTGATCCTTGCAACTGCCTGCTCAATGTTTCAGTCAAGTGCTTGAGCTCAAGGGTTGATGTCAAGTCATTGATTGAAATCTTGACTCGTGTAAATCAGGCTTAAGAATTATAGATATATGTAATGATAATAATAAACATATCGTTCATATAATAATTTGACGTTTCAGATTTAAAAACAAATGACTCACAATAAAAGTGAGACAAATAATGTCGAACAATGAAGAAAAAGTAGATAAATATGATGAGTCCTGTCAGCACTGATAAGATCGAATGCTTTCTCATACTGTGGTCGTATCACACATCTTAAGTTGAACCGAGCCAATACGCACTGTACTGATGGCTACGATCTATTGGCGTCGGTGAACGATGTATGAGATTATGGGATCATGAGATGAAAGGTGTTTTTGGATTGTGGGTAAGAGTCAGTCGTGACTTTTTGTCAAGGAACCATCCCAGTGTTGATCTGAACGACAGAGGAAAACCAAAAAAAAAAAACGATCAAGGCGGGAATCGAACCCCGGTCTCCTGAATGACGGTTCAGTGTATTAGCCACTTGACCACTCGTCTCTGCCTATCTGTGACCCGGGTCGAGTTCTAGGCTTTTAATGAAATTGAACTTTCTAGATAGTGAATAACACTTTGATATAACATCTGAAGTACCAATTAGCTTCATTGATTCGAAGGGAGAGGTATATGAGAAGGGCTGGTCACTTCTACATGTCTGCATCTCGTCTCCTACGTGCACTCATACGTGAACTATGACCCCACATAACACCTCCAGCAATGCCGTTAATAAGCTCGAGCCAGGCATGACCCTTGATTAACCGGGGACAATCCTTATAATATTGACCGAATCTTCGTCAGCAAAAAGTCTCAATTTGGTGTACTAACAGCCGATTGTACCAACTGATGATTAAATATAAATTAGTTGATCATTACTAAGGTACAAAAATAACATAGGTAACCAAGGGTGATAACAAGTTAATTTGCTAATTTTTGCTTGATTCACTAATCATCACTTGGTACAACCGGCTCTAAGTGCAACATTGTTATTCAATATAAGAAGCATAATACATGTACTCAGTGGCGAAGCGTGACAATCCGACAGGGGAGGCACGAAAGAGTGTATTAGTAAAGCTAGATAAGCCTTCAGAATAATAAGCCTCAGTAAAGCTATAGCTAGTGTACGTGAAGTCAAAATGTATAAATAAAAGAAAAAAATCAGACTCTTCATTGGATATCAGCTAATTTTTCAGGATGTTCATTGGTTAGAATTAGTACAATAAAAATATATAAATTCACGCGAAAAAGTGTAGGAATAACTGTAAAGCTAAGAAATACACTTCAAAAGTAACAGTCATAGAAAGTTACCGAAGGGTTTGGGTAGTTTAGAAATGAGTTGAATGCAAAGTTTATGTAACTTCTGAATTGAGTGATGGACATTTTCAAAATGAAGAATTGTGTGTTTCCGATCTTACGTCACATTTATTCTAATTATTACTCACTTGAAGAATTACATTCCAACCTTCTCGAAATGAAGATCAACTCCCCAATATAGGTTTTAGAACAATAAATGAAATTACAATACATAGATAGATAGATAGACCTACAATAGGCGAAGAGTTTATTTGGAGTTTTAGACCAATATTCCATCTGCGACTTGACGTAATAAATGAAAGCCCGCTCAAAAAACACGTGTGAGAGACGTGTCTCAGAGCGCGCTGTTTAATTGCCATATGTGGCCTGAAATCCGAGCATGCGCACAACTCGCTTACACGTATAACAGGGGCTCGGGAAGAGACGGCTGTCCACAGCGTCTCATGAGCATAGCAGCGAGAGCATAGGAGATAGCCACGGCACAGAAACATACACACGCACCGCACACAGCGTGTGACGATGTACATGGTCTTGAAATCAATTTAGAAATAAACATAGAGGTATACAATTTTTTCCTTTCCTTTTTTTTTTCGTTGGGTAGACACTGTCTCAATGTTTACCCCAACGCTTCGCTACTGCATGTACTGCATACTACAGCTGCTAATATACTCTCTCATTGGAGGACACTTTTACACTTCAAGCTGACCCCAACACATTCTGCGATATATGATCGATAAAAGTGAAAATGAACAATTACCCAAATCCCGGGCACAACAATGTCCCGATCTTCTAACAAGACGATGCCAGGGGCACGTGCTTTTCAACAATATAATTGTGTTTGTTAATTTTCAAATCTTCCTGAAGGGTTCTATCAGAAACGGTAACACACATCAGCTACAGTAAAGTAATTCACTCAACCGGTATTATAATTAGACGAGCTTTAGCGAGGATTCAATTTGACATACTGAAAAAAATTGGTGTTCGTTTTTATGTTGTTTTTTTTATGTTTTTTTGTCGGTTCTCCACATGTCAAACGACTACAGCTATCAGCTTCAAACTTCTTCTCAATATGGTTTGTCATCTAACTTACATCTGTATAGTTTTGTGGCATTATCGAGCGGTAACTTTCTTTTTATGAATTTTAGAAATTTCAAAAATACCCATTAGAATAACATGGCGGAAGAAAAGAATATATTTCTATTTTCCAAAAGGATAACATTTGGCGTGAAGTTGAATTACATTTTGATACACATTTCTAAAAATGTTCAGCATGATCGGGTCAGCCATTTTGAAGAAAAAACATAAAATGTGCTAAATTGGTATGCACTCGAAGCAGTTTTTACCCATGTTTACCCATACTATTACTAATCGCTCGTCTAACAACGCATATATGGCGTTTTCCTAGTAATGAAAACTTCACTAATCGCAAATTCACTTACTGAAATCTAACTTGAAAATCTAGCTTGAAGTGAAAAATATGGCATTGATTTATAATTCTTTATTAAATCTTTATTATCTATCTTTATATTATGCTATATATGCCATAATATAATTAAATGAATCTTTATATTATGCTATGCTATAATAGGCCTATAATTAAATGATTTTATAAGACACATTAAAACACTCAAATATACATTAATTAAAAAGAAAAAGAAAGAAAATAATGAATGATAATGAATCAAGTGGAAATCATTTGAATAATAATAAATTCAACATGAATGATTAGTGATTTATATTCTTCATTAAATCTTTATTATCTATCTTTATATCATGCTATGCCATAATAGGCTATAATTATATGATTTTATAAGACACATTAAAACACTCAAATATACATTAATTAAAAAGAAAAATAAAGAAAATAATGAATGATAATGAATCAAGTGGAAATCATTTAAATAATAATAGATTCAACATGAATGATTAGTGATAAAATGATGATAGCATATAATGCTAATTAATTAGAGAAATAATATTAAAATATTTAATAACATTCTTATCTACTCCTTATAGCTTTGGTTTTTTGTTTGTTATTTCATACGCTAATTAATTACATTGGTCAATTATTCGGTGTCGATTATGGCAGCCACTGATTGTGTGGCAGTCTTGATAGCAAATATATTTATATTTATATTATATAAACAGTAATATGAATGTATATATATATATATATATATATATATTCATATATATATATATATATATAAATATATATATATATATATATATATATATATATATATATATATATATATATATATATATATATATATATATATATATATATATATATATATATATATATACATATATTATAACATTAAACTTCATGGAAAATCATTGTTCCCCTATTAAGGCTAAGGATGAAAGGTGAGATTGTTTGGACGGGGCACCACAAGGGCGATCTTACTACCCCATTTATTTTATCTAAAACTAATTCATTTCAACTGCAGGACTGCGAAGTCTGTGACCACACTTTTCCGCCGCAGATAAAAGTATTTCAGTTTCTAAAAGTTGATAAACATGCAAACTAATGACAACATGTTGTTATTCCAGAAAGGTCGACCGGTACGGTGACCTGCTGACCAGTCTGACAATCTGTCTGCACCAGCTGATTGAAATGATGGCCACGAGCCAGAAGGGAGACCTCTTCTCCGACGAGAGCCTTTCAGCCGACTTTCTGAAACTTGCAGACAGTCTCAACACCTTGCCTTTCTACGGCCTTTCCGTGGGCTTTCAGGTGAGAAAATCACATACCTAGGAATTATTAGATGAGCGTTAGCGAAGATTTCCATGCAACTCTTAGGAGCTTTGTCTGTTTGTTTTCTTGTTTGTTTGCTTATGGGCACCGCACAGGTCGCAGGATTTGACCGATTGACATGGCACTTTTTCTGTATACGCTAACTTATCCAACTTGGAATTGTATAGTTTTTAGGTCGAATCGGTTGGACCACTTTTGAGAAACATAATCTCAAAGTTTATAAAAACCCCATAACATTAGGCAGGGTGGAAAATAATTGAGAAATAAAATCTCTCCAATATTATTCAAATTTCCCTTGAATGTAAACACAGAAATAATACACATTATTAAAAATGTGAATGCAATTCGGACAAGCCGTTTTGAAGAAAATTATGTAATATGTTTTTTATCCATTGAATGAATAGAAATTATATCAGAAAAATGTTGCGTTATTATGAATAAATAATGACATATCAAATGCATTCAATTGCACAGGGGCGACAATCTCCAACAGGAAGAATCTCGCGGTTTATCGACGGATGTTCCTTCAGATACGTCTGAGGCGACAATAATCAGCATAATATCACGAGTCACGACATATTATTGCATAGTTATAGATTGGTAATCGTAAGATTTATCCTGGAGATAATACCTCCCTCCGATAAAAATATCCCGGAAAAATATTCCTGGAAAAATATTCCCAGCATAAAATATCCCCCGAGTATTATCCCCTGCTGGGAGCTTGTGCGATTAAGATGTGCTGACTTGAATTGTTGTAGACTTGAAATTGTAACGAATTCAGTTCTTGAACGTAAAATGTGTCACACAAGAACAAAATATGTGCACGTGTATGCCGACAGTAATTTATATTTACTTCAAGGTCTTACTTGATTATAGTGTTTTCATTTTTGTTCACGTTAGGTTGGGTTTAGAGGTTATGACCGTTTGAGTTAACTGCGTGCACGTTATTCGTCCAAACATTATTTCAGCCTGGCGGGGGGGGGGGGGGGGGGGGTATTTTTGTCGGGGGGCGGACCCTCAACGGGATGCTAGGATGTCTTTAGTTTTTGTGCGTATTTTTCAAGGATGCATTTCAATGTAGCTTGATCGAAAATTATTATTATTATTGTGATTTTTTTTTGTTTTGTTCTTCTTTTGTTATTCAATATTGGCATTTATATTTTATTCCAGTCTTGCTTGATTGAATGTATGATTGATATGTATGATTTGATATGATTGATTGATTGTATGCTTGATGGTATGATCATAATTCTACTGGAGGTAGTCAAGATACAACACTGTGCTAGAAACTAAAACTTATGTCAAGGAGTCAGTTCAATTGTATCACATAAGGATCGAATGGATGGTAGGGTTCAGAGGCGCGTCGTCAGCGAGTTCATTTTGATCCTATGTTTAAGTGCGTGTACTTTGACATAGTTGTGAACGTGTGTGGATGTTTCAAACGTATGTAGGGAGCGGTCAAGGAAGAGAAAAATGAGAAGATCTTTGAGATAAAATAAAATAAAAGACAAAAATAGATGAGGAGAGAAATGACAAGAAAAGAAAATAGAGTACGTACGAAACGCTCAGTACTCACTCATGTATATACTCCGGTCACAAAAGGCTTCCACTCGACCGAGACGGTCCAAACTTAGTCTGGACCCTCACTCCAGACGTTATCGCCATGGGTGACCCAGCTGGGAGCAAATAAATTGCTCTGGAGATCATGGGGCCACGCAAGCCCCCACACCACGTCAAGGTGTCCGGATCCTTCGAGGGGGCATAAAGATCGAACGAACTTTTGTAAATATCATTCAACCCGGCTCATTTTTTTCCCCCCAAAACACTAGTTGTTCGTGGGGTCGATAACAATCATCTCATTCTGTTTCAGTTCTGCGAATCTATGCGTATTATCCTGCGTAACATATCGATTGGTCTGGCGTCTTACAGCGAGGTTTACGAGGTCGACAAGTGCGCATTCACCAAGGGTGCGATTGGAGCTTGGTCAGGTATAATAATAATAATAATAATAATAATAATAATAATAATAATCTTTATTGTCAGGTTTGATTTTACATGGTAAAATATTTGACATGTCAATGTGATGTAACTTAAAAAATACTTAAAATTAAAACTAATCTATATTGAAATGTTATTACTTGATTATATCATCTAAATTGCTATTCTGAATCTAAATTTGGTCTAAAGTAATGAAATCAGATATTCTGGTTTTTAATACTAATCTGGAAAAGTTTCTGTTAAAAAAGCGTTTACAGCATAATAACATTTAAATATCAAGAATTCTTTTAATTTGCATTTAAAAACTGGGCCTGATAATTGTTTTAAGAATGTAGGCAAGTGGTCATATAATTTAGGTGCTGCATAATGAGGGCTGTTTGTTAATATAGATAAATTGTGTTTTTATGATATACATCATAAACATTTCAATATCTAGACTATGCTAGCTACAGATAATAGCACGGGCAGCATTGAGAGTGGTTGAAGCCGGCACGTTGGTTTGCGCGGGGTGGAAATGAGGCAAGATACCACGTGACACGGAGGGAGGCAAGCAGACTAGCCGAGTTATACACAGCAAACAACGCACAACACCTTTTCATTTTCATCCTCAGAGGATATTGAACAGAAACCGTGGGTGAACGTCACATGAAAAGAAGCAGAAATATATGCTGGTTAGCGTGAAGTATATTTCTGGGTGGAATTGTAGCACCAGTCATGAATAAGTATCAATGAATCAAGTTATTCATTTGGTCTGAGCTCCGCCATAAGGATAGCGTGTAACGAAATATTCCCAGTCAGGCTGGTATCACCGCATCACGTGACTTACTCCCACCCCGCAGACCCCGCGCCGCCAAGCATGTCGGCATCATCTATGCTCCCTCTACTATAGTTTGCTCTACGGTATAACTAAGATACCTCCTATACCATTGTCATACTGGTCAGATAATTATATGAGAGTAATAAGCGATGACTAATTTCGTAATACTGATCGATAGTTATTCATTTGTGCTTTCGTGTGCTCTTTCCAGAGGTCAAAGGTCAGGAGTTATGAATCGACTATAAACTTTCCACCAGGATTAGTCCCTATTTTTAGCAGAGTAAAATTGTTGAGTATATTTTGTGGAAAAAATCGGTGTGATAATTCGTGAGAAATATGAGGTTGAAATTCAGAAAAAAAACTATTCATTTCTATTTATACCTTCTATTTATTCGGTACGTAGAGTCTCGACCAACCGGAAGTACATCCAAAACAACATTAACAAAACAGGAACAAGATGGAGAAAACAAATAATAATTATCAAAAATAAACCCAACCAACAAAAACTATCAAATCCCCTATAATAAAACTTCCCCACGCACTACCACTTCTTTAAATTATCTCAATCCTCCGCAATCTCCCCCAAACCATTCCAAACCTGACCAAACCATTATAATTTTCTCAGCTCTTTCACTAATGATTCTTTAGCGTGCACGCAAGATTGATTGAAATATATATTTCTTTATTTGCACACAAATAAAGAATGAACTGCTACCTTTGAATCTTTAAATAAGACTGAATCTCAGCCTCTCTAAATCCACAACAGTTGTCAAGGGCGGCAACAATCACAAGGTCCAACAGGTCTAACAGGACAACATCCATCACGGCCCCTGGAACTCTTTGGATGTCTCTCCAGGGTCCGTAGATGGTTCGCCACAATTCTTTCTTCGTTCCATTCCACTCGACTTCATTCGTTGTTGTATTATTCTGTGTCTCACGGGCAACCTTCAGAGTCTTTTTATACTTATAAAGAATATAAATAATGATGTGTTTTGTATATTTGTCTAGGTTTTCGGTACACCTACAATCCGGAACTCCGTGCCGAGAAACTAGTCGCCATTTCGAAGTTCGCATCTCTCGAATTCTGCAAGTCATTCTGGTTCCTGTCAGAGTCAGGTACGTGGGTGGAACTGGAGACCAGAGGGTCGCGGGCCACACTGCTGGTGCGTTCGGGAGGGTTCGGCTCCTTGATTGTTCGGATAGCTTTTAACCCGAACAAATCGTTGTGTCCAAGTGTCTGGACAGTAGTGGGATTCTGTATCTTCATTGAAATTCAGTCGATAGCGATCCCGATCGAGACTACGAACGATCGGCAACTCACTCAAGGTTAACTGACTATTCTCTACGACTACGAGCACACGATCTCGATCGTTAGCTCATGTCGAGAAGTCTTGGGTCGACAAATACGTCATTATATACGTCATATGATGTCCGTTTTTGACCAATAGGAGGCCTATGTAATTCGACTTTTTCAAGAACCGCCAATACGCCGGCGCGACGTGACAGTCGGTGTAATACGCCAATACAAAAACATTGAAAACAGAACATTGAATTTTAGCTGTCAAATTGATGATAAAATGAGGAATACAATTACTTGGATTAAAAAGAGCTTTTGAAGTGAGTTTTGGCGTAGATATGGTATTCAAAACATGGAATCGGTATTAAACCATACTATATAACGATGATAAATGGTGGATTGATGATTCATCTTTGCTTGGAATATTTCAAAACAAATAACCCGCCACCATTTCCATCTAAACGTAAGAGTTCTCGAGATCGACAACAGTTAACGACAGGGTCTTGTCGAGTCGAGAAGATTTATCGATCGAGATCGTCAAGTTGCCATAGAGAATCACGTTAGGTGAAGTTATCGACCAAAAACCTAGTTGTCGACGAAAATTACTCGATCTCGATCGACAACATTATACAGAATCCCACTGCAGGTATGACGCCAGCTTGCCATGGCGGGAACTCGGGTTCGATTCCCATGCGGTGTTACTATTTTGTTACTTCTTAAATGTTATATAAATACTTTTGGCCAAGGGTCATGGTTCGGTAAGATTTTTTTCTGAACCGATATTGAAATAAGTCTTGATAGCGATTTAACAGGCCGACTTACGAACACTCGGGCCAATGAGCCGAACCCACCCGAACGAATCCGTCGGGTGGCCCGCGACCCGCTCGTAACTGGAGTGCTTATATCTACTTGTTGTCCTAGTTTACATGAATCACTCTAGTATTGACATGATTTCGATAAAAGATTAAACACTTGACGTACGTACTTCACATTTAGGACTTTGATCTGATATGCATATTTGTTCCACTTTCAATAAAGTGCAAAAAAAAACGCTATCGGATGAACTTATTTCATCACATGTTTACTTTGGTATAGCTTGGATTTTTTTCTTGGAGGAAAAAAAAAGTTTTTTATCGTAGTCGCAAGTGTGGGAATTGGTTCAAATTTCATTATGCTAGAAATAATTGATTATTGTGCCATTTTAATGATTATGTGCTATTACTCTGATATAATTCTATTATATACGTTCCCGTGGCTCGGTCAATCAACGTCCACTGTGCTAGAAACTGAAGTCATGTTGGGCGTGGGTTCGAGTCCCGCGTAAGGCATGGGTTCTTGTAAATGTCCTCACACCTATCATCACCTATTCATCATCACCCGCTCATTCCTACCCCCAAATAAACTAGCTGTTGGCGGGGTTAAGAAACATTTAAAATAAATCTATGAATACTAGATAATTGTTACGTTCTTATCAATATTAAATGAGATTGTTTACATTTTGATGTATAACGCTGTTGAAATGTAAATATGCATCGTATATTTAAGATAATTTGTCTGTCAGTTGGAATATTAATAGATGGGAATAGAAATAGATCTGAAGATATAATACTGGCCTAGATTTGGAGTGCTCACCATCAGGGGCGTCGGAATTTGTCTGCAGGTCGGTTTTTGAATGAAACTAAAAGTGACCAATGGGATCGCTAAGATTTGTGTCGTCATGACTCAGGTACCGACCCGAGCTACGACATAATACAATAGGATATTATCATTAGGATATAACATTGTTGGTATGGGCACGTCCACTTGTAATTCGACCACAGAAAAGGAATCATACTCACAAATTTTGTGACTTTCAAGTATTGAATTTAGTCCCTTAGAAAAACTGACTTGCAGATAAATCCCCGCTTCGGGTCAGCCATATTTCCATCTTATACTTCCTTTTCTTAATTTATTGAGTTTCTACTTCCCACTATATATATTCGCCATGCTTTTCGTTCATCACACAATCATTCCTCTAATCTCTTACACATCTTACCACACGCAATTCTATCCCCCCTCTCCTTCCCATCCCCGGTCCCCCTTCTCCTCCTCAAGCTGCAATATGTCTGATTCTGTTGTTCCAGCCGTTTTATCTCATAAGTTACGTCAACATTATTTGCAAATTGGCATTCTCGTTCGTCTTGTTTATTTTTCTTGATCGCAAGTCTGGAAAGAGATTCAAAGTGGATTTGAAGATGGAAAGTGAAAGATGGACGTATAAATAATTAATAAACTGTGGTTCTGGTTCTTTAGAACATATAATTTTTCAATTAGAAATGAAATTCAATTGGGAAATTGTGGTAATATATAGGCCTAATAATGGTATAATATATATATATATATATATATATATATATATATATATATATATATATATATATATATATATATATATATATAAATATAAATGAAAAAAAAATATATATAGCCGCCCCGGTGGCCAAGTCAATTATCGCTAGCGGTAGTAACTGAAGTCACCGTTGGGCGTGGGTTCGAGTCCCGCATAAGACCTGGGTTTTTGTAAACGTCCTTTCACCTATCATCTCGTCAACGTTTCATTATCACCCGCTCTTTCGTACCCCCGTATAACCTAGTTATTGGTGGGGTCGTTAAGCAGCATTAAAATATATATATATATATATATATATTTATATATATATATATATATATTATATTTATATATATATATATATATATATATATATATATATATATATATATTTATATATATTTATATATATATATATAAATTAGGTTTTTGATATCTCCCACAAACTATTCTAGTTTTAAAAAAACGTTTTGTTGCAGCTGCGATGTACAAGATGTCCAACAGGGTGGGGCCAGGCATGGCCGTGAATCAAGTGCTCTATCTCGATCCTCTCCCCTTGACGTGCATGACGATTGACAAGAGAGAGATAGAGATACCAGTGGCGTCGTCTCACTTCTCACCAGCGCCGATACCGGCACACCTCTTCTCCGCCACCAAGAGGAAGGGCATGGTAAGGCTCAGCTGGCGTTATAGCTACTACTAGGAAAACGCCATATATGCGTTGTTAGACGAGCGGATAGTAATAGTATGGGTGAAAACGGGTAAAAACTGCTTCGAGTGGTACCAATTTAGCACATTGTATGTGTTTTCTTCAAAACGACTGACCCGATCAAGCTGAAAATTACCAGAAATATGTATCAAAATGTAATTCAACTTCAAGCAGATTTTTTTTTTTGAAAGTAAATTTTTTTTTTTTTTCCGCTGTGTTATTGTAATGGGTATTTTTGAAATCTCTAGAATTCCAAAAAAAAGTTACCACCCGATAATGCCACAAAACTATACAGACCTAAGTTAGATGAGGAACCATATTGAAAAAAAGTTTGAAGTTGATAGCTGTAGGCGTTTGACCTGTGGAGAACCGACAAAAAAACATAAAAAAAACAAAAAAAACAACATAGAAACGAACACCAATTATTTTCAGTATGTCAAATTGAATCCTCGCTAAAGCTCGTCTAATCAACGTTAAATTACTTTCTGATTAGTAGGAAAACGCAACATGTGCGTTGTTGGATGAGTGATTTAGGTATATTTACATGAAATGGAAAGCTATATATGCACATTGAGTTCAAGACAATTATGTCACTGCCTTCCTCATTCTCTCATCGGAGTGCCTGAAGAGCGCATACTGGAATAAAGATACTACCAAGAGTGAACGTGGGCTTGGGCGTGTCTACTGATAGAAAGGATGTGAAAGTGGGTGTAGAGGTTGTCTTTATTCGAGGTAGCCCCACTTCTAATTCTAAAGTATGCTTCCTTCCGGATTCCGGAAAATCCGGATCTATGATCTCTCAGTTCGTGTAGTTATAGCTAATACATGATCTATATTTGCAAAATGGCGATATAATTGTTCACGAGAAATATCGATAAAGTATGAATTGATCAGGTATTCGCTCTTCAGAATGTGGGCAAATCTTTTTCTGAATGCCCAAGTCCTGAATAGTTCATACCCCAAGAAATATACAATACAACAATAATATATAGATCCGATGTTGGGATTTTCTGTCGAAAATGTACTGAACCTGGTCAAAGTATGCGCTCTTCAGGATTTTGACTTTTCAAAAAAGATTTGCCCACATTCGGAAGAGCGAATACCTGAACAATTCATACTTTATGGAGATTGTTCCGTGAACAATTATATCGCCATTTTGAAATATAAATCAGTTATCATAACTATTTACTGAAAAATCCCAGATCCGGAAAGAAGCTTAACTTTGAGAGGTGGAGTTACCGCGAATAGGGATAACCACTCCACCCACTGTCACATCCTTTCTTCAGTAGACACGCCCAAGCCCACGTTCACTCTTGGTAGTAGATTCATTAAAGAATGCGCTCTTCAGCGCCCTCATCGCCTCGATTGAGTTAAAAATTACATCATCATTTTTGTATTAAAACGGCTGATTGGATTCTTATGAAACTTCGGTATAATGTGTATTATCGAATTTCGGCGATATTAATGAAAAATACTTGGATATATCCATTCAAGATTGATCGGAAATATCTATTAATTCATCAAAACTATGCATAGCTTTGTATTATTCCAATATGTCCATTTTTTACGGAATGTATATTAGTCACTATCACAAAAAAGAGGAAATATTGAAGTATTTCGTTCGCTCACTTGGCTCTCTTGCAGTGAGGAAAATATAAAAAATACAAAGGAAAACAAAACAGTTGGAAATACCAACTAACAAATAATGACAACGTCAAAAAACCAGACAAATGGGTCCCAAGGGTCATTTTAGGTACTTTTTCGAAACCGCAAAAACCCGAAATCTCTTGATAAAACCCACTAGACTGTTTTTCCGCTCAACCCTCAATGTGATTCTCTGTCTCAGTGTTCTGACGCGACCAGCCCTCCGTCACCCAACCTCATCATCCACTGCCACGGCGGCGGCTTCGTCGCGCAAAGTCCGCGCTCGCACGAGATCTACCTGCGAGACTGGGCGAGGCAGCTGGGCGTGCCCATACTCTCCATCGACTACTCGCTGGCGCCCAAGGCACCGTTCCCACGCCCACTAGAGGTACACGCCCTCTCGGGGCCGCTCAAGAGCGTATACCGGAATGAAGCTACTCGGTCGTGTGACATGGGCTTCGGGGTGCTTTTCAATGGATGGTTGTAAAGTGTGGTTATGGTTCATGCCACTCAAACACATATCACACAACCGAGTCGACTTTATTCCGGTATATGCTCTTCAGGCGCCCCAATTATTCTTCAATTGAAAGTAGGCTTTATTATACAGTGTGGGTGATCATAAA
The DNA here is from genome assembly GCA_907164805.1 of Brachyptera putata. Lineage (NCBI taxonomy): Eukaryota > Metazoa > Arthropoda > Insecta > Plecoptera > Taeniopterygidae > Brachyptera > Brachyptera putata. The sequence goes on along the minus strand of OU015471.1, from coordinate 20,822,718 downwards.
CTTGGTGACCATGGTGTCCATCAGAAAACAGTCGTTAGCAAACTATCAGTATGACCTGAAATAATGCTTTTTAGCTCGCTTTTTAAAGTATATAGGAAAACGCATTACACCACATCGTTGTGAGGTGAGCAGATATTTATGTTTTATATGGAACGTTCTCGAGAGCTATATACTCACCTTGATTCTGAAGCTATCATCATGATCCTTGGAGTATCCTGAAGCTCATGAAGTATAGACGATTTTATTTACACGCCAGCTTCAGTGGCGTAGCCATGATATTGGGTCAGTGGTGGTGGGAGGGGGTGGGGGGGGGAAGAATGTTTTGAAGGGCATCATGCATGAACCTCTGATAAAAATGTGCATACATGATTATAGCATAAGTGTGAAGTCTAGAGCAAGTCATATGTAGACTGCGAAGTCTAGAGTAAGTCAAAATATATTTATAGCCTATAGTCTGCGAAGTCTGCTTTTTTGTGAAAATACAATGATAAATGCCATATGAGAACACTGTTGTGTAACGAGTAACGACCAGTTACTGCGAAATGGTGGCCCGAGGGGGCAAGGGGAGGAAATTCCCCACAGGGAATTTTTTAATAGCATACACTCTTTTTATATGGTTTAACGCACGTGTTTCAGATAAGGTTAGATAGAACTGAAGGTGCCCAACTGATATTTGCCAATCACAGTTATTGTAACTGCATGGTCGTTCTGTGTAATTTTATCATCTCGGGCAAGGACTCTCCTTTTGAGCCTCCAAAACTGAGTGCGCATAGTGAAGGTGAATGCAAGGGAGGAGATTTCCCCGAAGGGAAATTCCCGAATTCTCATGGTTTTCAATGCGTTTCTATAAAGGGTTTTCGGGAATTACACGGAATTCATCATTATTGTGCATAATGATTTCTCCTGTAGGCTTACGATAGAAAAAATATCAGAAACCGTAGCGCTACACTTCGCAGACACACATATTTGTCGTGGTTATAAGAATATCTGAATCATCTGAATTATTCAGGACCAAGATGCGTTGAGGGTTGCGTTGGTTCGCCGTGTTCAGATGGTGTCTCAACTTGAACCGGAAATACGTTCCATTTCCTGATCTCTTTCCTTAGAACACTCGATCGTTTCTCTACCTGGTGTTGTTTTGTAGAAGCTCGATGTCATGCCTTCTATATACCTCAAATATTTGCATCCAAGATGCAGTGCATATTGCCATCCAAGATGCGGTGTATATTGCCATCCAAGATGCGGTGGAAGTAAACAACTGCGCTAGGCTTGTGAAAAAGAATATTAACTGGTAATGCAATCAAATGAAATATGAATACTTATTTGTTTGTGGCATGTGGATTTCTCACACGAATTCGATTACATCAACAAATCGTCCAGATGTAAGTTACTTGCAATATAGCTTGCGTTATCATGAATTATTATTATGAATTACTTCACAATTTGAATATTGCACAATTTAACCTCACTATCTCCGTTTTACTTCATATAAGAAACTGTTTCAGACAACTGAGCAAACGTAAACGTCATTTTGTGTGTATTTGTAAACAAAGTTAGTTCCTTTTATTACTACTCACTACGCATAATCAGTTGTTCTAACAATTTTGATGTTAAATTGGTACATATTCTCAACATGGGAGGGATAGGAAGAAAATTCACCATATTGAAGCCAGCAAACCACCCCCTACATGAGAACTGATTTCGAGAACTTCGAAATATTTAGTGCTCAATTAGTGCCCTCGATTGCCACCAGTCCCACCATTAGTGCTCCCATAGTTTCAGGTGTCATAGTTTTACTTTTCATCGGTATTATATTTCACAATTGCGTGCATGTCTTAGAGGATATCACAACCCTGAAAAAAATGCAATGAATATTGACGATATTCATTCTCAGAATTTTAGAGTTAAGCTATATTATCTCAAACTTATAAATTGCAATTAGTTTATTTGTCTACCAGCACACGGCCTTTTTTCCGAGTCATGACGTAACATTACTTGATTCTGTTCAGGTTTCATGTTTGCTCTTCATTTCAAATTTATCTTCATATGCTTTTCTATTGTCAAAAACCAGTGTAATTGAATGAAAAGTTCACATCTCCAAGATAGTTTTATGCTCTTCAATTATAATATTACATTGTATTTTTGTGAATTCAGTCAGTTTTGTGATAATACGTCAATGAATTTCATCACATTCATTTAAGATCGCCCTTGTGGTGCCCCGTCCAAACGATCCTACTCTCATCCTTAGCCTTAAGTGGGGAACAATGATTTTGTATCAAGTTTCGATGTTATTAAAAAAAATCCATTTTATTCATTGACGTATTATCTTGAAATTGATTGAATCCCCTGAAATAGAATGTCATATTACTTAAAGAGGATATTAAAGAGTGAACTTTTCATTCGATTACACTGGTCTTTGAACATAGAAAAAAAATTAGTAAATGTGAATATCTCTATCTGTAACTATACTACGTCGTTCTAGGAAGTATTATACGCATACTGCTGGGCCTTGAAGAACTGCGAGCGTCTCGGCAGCACCGCCGCGCGCGTGGTGTTCGTCGGTGACTCGGCCGGTGCCAACCTCTGCATGTCGCTGGCATTGAAGTGTATCGACCTGAAGCTGCCGCTACCTGTCGGCATCTTCGTGGCCTACTTCCCCGTGCTGGTCTCTTCTGCTCCCTCTCCCTCCAGGATACTGACCTTCATGGACCCCATATTGCCGTACGGCTTTCTGTTGGGCTGCCTCAGAGGTATGACGAGAGTTTTATTTTAATTCTTTGAAGGTTTTTTGGATATCGTCCTGACTAGGATTATGACTACGTATATCACACGGTTGGGAAACGGTTTAGGCAAACCGGTTCACGCTGAAACGGTTCAACAAATGAGTGTATATCAAAATAATTCAGAAACACTTTGTCAAAGCCGCGGTCAAACCGTTTCAGCGCCAGCCATTATTAATATTTACTTAAGTCAATATATTGGTATATTGGTAGTATATTGGTATATATTGGATATTGGTGACGTAAGTCGGTATATAATCGACAACGAAGCTGGAATTCAACAAGGATCGATTTATATCGCTCGCGTTCAAGGTTACCCTGAATCGGTTTGACGTGTATATCAATCGTATCGAGTTCTTTAATTCACTTGCCAAACTGGATTGGAACTAAAGTGTTTTTCACCAAAACCGACAGGTATATCACCATCTGTAAACCGTTTCAGCCTGAACCGGTTTGACTAAACCGTTTCCCGACTGTGTGATATACGTAGTCTACGGATTCGTAACTTTGACGTCTCCCATGTTTTTCGAATGATGATCACCTGGGGGACCCTTACCTAATAAGACACTCAAAAAAAGCAATCGGTACCATATTGCAGCAAAGTGAACTGGTGAACTACCAAACATTCTGATTGGTCAATTCCAACAAGTGGACATTGTTGTCTGTCTCTTTCAACAGTGAGTGACTTCACTTGACGGAAACCTACAGGCCACAACCACTTCCTTGTCGTTTTTCCCACAACATTTTCGATTTTCATAACGGTGCCTCGTCGTTAAATATCCTCCTCCCACCATAATATAAACAAGATCAAAATTGTGGATAGGCGAATTTAAGAAAAAAATTAAATACAAAATTAAAAGCAAGGGTATACGCCATATCGCCCACCCACCCAGCCAGCTTCAAATATGTGTGCCTTCAACTGCCTAGAGGCCTATGTCTATTATTGCATTTTCCGTAATTTTACATGAAAATATTCTTTTTGAGAAAGTGGAATATTTTTTACGAGATGTTTTAAACAGTCCTGTACGAATATCGTTTGAAAAATGTAATGAAAATATTGCAGGATCCCCTTTAATCTGTTTCAGCTTATGCTTGCCCGGCAGTAGAGAACGTTGAGAAGAGCACAGATGTCGGCAAGCTGCCGCTTATTCTGCCAAACAAAGTCGAACCAGCGACTAATGCTGCTTACAATGATGCTGCTCAGAATAACAAGAAAGACACGTCGAGCAACGATAACTACAACAATAACATCAAAATGGCTGTGACGTCACCAAAAACATGTGAGTAGACGAGTTAATGCTATAATTAGATGAGCGTTAGCAAAAATTTTCATACCACTTTTACGGAGCTTTGTCTCATAGACTATGACTATGTGTTTGTCTGTGTGTTTTAATGTTTTTTCTTTTTGTGGGCACTGCACAGGTCGAAAGGTTTGACCGATCGACATGAAACATTTTCCGTATACGCAAACTTATCCAACTTATAACTGTATAGTATTCAGGTCAAATCGGTAGAGCCATTTTTGAGAAACATCATCTCAAAATTTCTAAAAATTTCATAAGATTGGGCTGGGAGAAATAAATTGAGAAATAAAATCTGTCCAATATAATTGAGATTTTCCTCAAATGTCAACATGGGAATGATACACATTTTTGAAGATTTGAATGGAGATCGGACCAACCGTTCTGCAGAAAATAATGTATTGAAAGTTTTTTATTCATCGATACATAGAAATAATAGCAGAAAAATGTTGCAGTGATGAATTCACGTCTCCCTAGATTCGATAGTAACCGAATGAAATATATTTTATATGATCAAGGTGTGTAGAGTTTCGATTATACTTCATATGATATCTCGCTGATCGTACAACTCATATTGTGCGTTTGCTTAAGTAATAAAATGTGTACTTGTAACCGCGAGAAAAGAAGCTGTCGTCTTCAAACTAAATAATCTTACAATCTTCGGTATGGACCCCATAGTTACAACATTTTGCTGCAACTTTAGGGACATAATGCTTTTTGAAGATGTAGCCTTTTTTCCAATCGTAATTCTCGTCCTGAAAATGAATTGACAATATCACAGCTGTACGAATGTAACGGTGATATTTGTGTTTGTAATGTTGGTAGACGACTTACTTCTTCTGTGAATACAAGTATAGAAGATGATTGGGAAAATTTCATACCATTTAATGTTTTGTAACCGTCAAATACAGTGACTGCATGTCCATTTCTCACGCACTTGTGAAATCAAAATCAACAGTTTCGATAAACTATGTTTATAAATTTATAAGTATATATATATATATGTATATATATATATATATATATACATATATATATATATATATATATATATATATATATATATATATATATATATATATATATATAAATATATATATATATATGGTAGGTCTATCTTTGCGGAAATTTGCCCTTCTTTGATGAGTGTTTTTGGTTCTGAAAAGAACCCTTCTACTCGACGTTTCGGCGAAAAACTGTTCGCCATCTTCTGGAGTCGTTCTAGTCTCGTGGAAGTCCTTGGATCGAATGGCTGGGCTCTCTCCGATGTCTCTTATAGTTTTTCTCGTAGTTTTTCGCCGAAACGTCGAGTAGAAGGGTTCTTTTCAGAACCAAAAACACTCATCAAAGAAGGGCAAATTTCCGCAAAGATAGACCTACCATCAACCACCGGCCCTCAAAACTTCAGACATCACATATATATATATATATATATATATATATATATATATATATATATATATATATATATATATATATATATATATATATATATATATATATATATATATAATATATTTATATATATATAATATATTTATATATATATGATCTTATAGGTGAAGGTCGCTATCAAATTAGCTGTCGTATTTTAAAACGGCGATTCGAATACTAGGAAAACGCGTTATGTGTTTCCGCGTTGATGGATGAGCTAATAAGAATGACATTGAATTCTTTCAAAAAGTTATATCAAGTTGATGTTTTGACGGCATTCAAGTTAAAAATCAATCTTTCCATTTGGTTGATTTATAGATGCTATTATATGTAATATTAGACTACTATATGAGACGTGATGACAGCTGTATACATATACACACCTTGAGACCATCCTTTTATATTCATTACTCATTCTCAAAAATTTCTTCGATAATGAAGAAGGCCTTGTTTTAATCGTTCTTGACTAATTGGTGACACTTGTTGCTTGGATTTAAATGGTTTTCTTAATAGCTTTGAATGATGCACAAAAATGTCATTATATAATTTTTTATATCTAAACGACTGATTGGATTCCAGTGAAAGTTTGGAATCATGTGTATCATTATTATATTGAAATTCGGTGAAAATTTTATTTTTTTTGAAGGACATTTTTTGTACGAAAATTTTTCTCCGGCTTATTCTTATGGGTAATTTGGAAAATGGAAAATTAGTTTTCTCAGAAGTGGTGCAATCGATTGCGCATAAAAATCAATGAGATTCAATCCAGATGATGACACTTGGGCTTGCCAAGTTTCAATTGAATTTGAATTTTCGTTTGACCTGTAGAGCGCGAACAAAAAAAAAAAAAAAAAAAAAAACATGTACATTTTTTTCGGGTCAAGTGTAATTGAGTCTTCGCTTCGCTCATCCAATTATTTTGCGTACCTTCACTTCTTCTAGTTTGATCAGGTTATGTTAGCAAGGGTACTTTTGAGTACACGTCAAATGTGGAGGGTGAAGACAGACGCATTGGACACAGTTAATGTCGATGGCAGTCATGGATTTCACACCCATCTTCAGGCTTCCAAACACGCACTGGCTTGTCACACCTGCAAACGAACAATTGAACATTCAATTACCGGCAATCAATTAATTAGACGGGCTTTAGCGAGGATTCAATTTGACATACTGAAAAAAATTGGTGTTTGTTTTTATGTTTTTTTTTTTTTTTTTTTCATGTTTTTTTGTCGGTTCTCCACAGGTCAAACGGCTACAGCTATCAACTTCAAACTTTTTTTCAATATGGTTCCTCATCCAACTTAGATCTGTATAGTTTTGTGGCATTATCGGGAGGTAACTTTTGTTTTTATGAATTTTAGAAATTTCAAAAATACCCATTAGAATAACACAGTGGAAAAAAAAAGAAGATATTTTTTTTTTCAGAAAAATGAAATTTTGCATGAAGTCGAATTACATTTTGATATTCATTTCTAAAAATGTTCAGCTTGATCGGGTCAGCCATTTTGAAGAAAAAACATAAAATGTGCTAAATTGGTACCACTCGAAGCAGTTTTTACCCACTTTTACCCATACTATTACTATTCGCTCGTCTAACAAAGCATATATGGCGTTTTCCTAGTTTATTCAATGAAATTGAGTTTAACGACGAGAGACGAACTCGAATGAAACGATTGTCTCTTAGTGTTCGTGCATTTGTTTGAGATGGTGGGAAGATGAGATGAAAGGTAATTTTACTATGTTTTTCGGATGAAATGGTTGTGGTAGGAATCACATCTCCCAGAGTCGATTTAGCGGAATTTCAGTTGGAAATAACTTTTGAGTGGTATGAGATATCGAAATTCTAAAATCAGGGGAACACAGATATTTTTAATACTTTCAAGACGGTGCATAATAATAACTATGTATCTCGCATAGCCTAATTGTCACGAGTGAACGGTTAAAAAATGTGTAAAGTTTTTAAGCGTATACGCGTGACAATCAGACGATATGAGATAAATAGTTATTACTAACACTATCTTGAAGGTATTAAAAATATCTGTGTTTCCTTGTTTTCAGAATTTCGATATCTCATACCGTTCAAAAGTAATCACCATAAAACTTATATTCTGCTGAATCGACTCCCATGGACTCTCAAGGATATTAAAAATCACGCATTATCATGCCATGAAGATATGAAAAAGTAGTTACAAATTATATACTGGGCACAAAATACAAAATCCTTTTCAGATTTCGCAAGCGATTCTCAAGCTACATTAATGTAAAATCCTTGTAATATTCAAGATACAAACTTCTATCAATTCATTCTGTATCCTAAGATACGATATACGCAATTGCAACAGAATAATTTTGTACACGCAAACTTATCCAAATTAGAACCCTATAATAGTGTTTGGGTAAAATCGGTTGGACCATTTTTGAGAAGCATCATCTAGAAGTTTCTGAAAACTCCATAAGATTAGGCCTGGCAGAAAAAATTGAAAAATAAAATCTCTCCAATAGATCCTATAATTCAAATTTTCCTCAAATGTAAACACGAAAATTATACACATAATTAAATATTTGTATGCAATTCAGACCAGCCGTTTCGAAGAAAATAATGTAACACATGTTTTTTATTAATCGAATCATTGGTTTGATCTAGAACATGAATTGTGCTTTTCTCATGAACCTGAGCTCGTAAAATAATGAAGTACTTGAATCTAATTTCATAATAGGCATATGAATATTTGGTTGTACTTCCACTATTATCCACTGATTTCTATACACATGGATAGCGTATAGTCGCTAACTGCCGGTAAGCAAGAGAAGCCGATAAGGAAGCCTTCTATACTATATAATATAGAAGGCCTTGGACTATGGCGCTGCCCGATAAACCTTACCATAGTCAAATTAGCCAGTCGGCCATCTTGTACCTGCAGCCAACCTGCAGCTATTACGCTACCCGTATACCAACCTATGAACGGATTTTTTTCCAAGCTACTTCAGTTGAAACAGGGAATAAAGCCGATATTGTTTACTGGAGTCAGAAATAATTACTAAAATACTAGAAATAATCAGCAAACTTATAATCGCCCCATCATAGATTTTACTGTAGAATTTCTACGATAATCTGACATCTGACAGACTTGCGCGCTGATGTTCACGCCCAAGGCCAAACATAATATCTTTGACCAAAGCTCATCACTACTGTGTCCGTAGACAAGAAGAAATCGCTGTGGTCATCTTGGGCCACGTCAACCCCATGATCCATAATCAACTGGCAGACATCTTTGGCATACACATTAGGCCTAGTACACTCATCTTTTAGCTTCAGGTTTCTCTCACTGCATACGCTATCCCAGGGCCGTATTTAGGTTTTGCGCCGCCCTAGACAAATAATTTTATCCCCCCTTCCTATATTACGTAGCAATTAATCTAGTCAATGGGGTCAAGTCACTTGGAAGTATAGACCTCTAAAACTGGTGACGTCGCACCTTCCTCGCAGCAAAGTTGTCAACAGTCTCAAAGCAACTTCGAAATAACAGTGACTCACCTTTGATTATGTGGAGTTAATGCTCACTCATTTCTTGCAATAAGTCAATAAGGTATTCTTCTATTTTTCATTTGGAGATGTTTGTGCAAAGATAGAAAATACATAGTCTTTAAAACATTTAGGAAATGCCGCCTCCCTAAACTTTGCCGCTCTAGACAGCTGCCTCGGTTGCCTAGGCGTAAATACGGCCTTGCGCTATCTATGTGTATAGAGATCAGTGCTATCATTCCCTGCTTATCATTTGAGAGCATACCTGTTGCCGTTGTTGGTCTCGTTGCCGTCGGAAGAACAGAGACTCTTCGGGCTGTTGTCGTTTGGTTCAGTTGGCGATCACCTTGACGGGTTGTTGATGATGGTGCCAATCTCATTCCAATTGTAGGTAGTACTACCCCTCGGCGGGTTGTTGATGATGGTACTAGAGTACTGTTTCCAATTGTAGGTAGTACTACCCCTCGGCGGGTTGTTGATGATGGTACTAGATTACTGTTTCCAATTGTAGGTACTACTACCCCTCGGCGGGTTGTTGATGATGGTACTAGAGTATTGTTTCCAATTGTAGGTAGTACTACCCCTCGGCGGGTTGTTGATGATGGTACTAGAGTATTGTTTCCAATTGTAGGTAGTACTACCCCTCGGCGGGTTGTTGATGATGGTACTAGAGTATTGTTTCCAATTGTAGGTAGTACTACCCCTCGGCGGGTTGTTGATGATGGTACTAGAGTATTGTTTCCAATTGTAGGTAGTACTACCCCTCGGCGGGTTGTTGATGATGGTATCAAAGTACTCATTCCAATTGTAGGTAGTACTATTTTGTCAGCAGGATGAGCTTAAGTAGGCAAAATTATCAAACAATTTATTATTAATAGTCCCACTTCATTCACGAACATTTATTTCTATGGTTACATAATGATTCATCGTGTCGCTATTGAAAAATTGAATGGAAAGTTTGAATTAATTAATTTTTTTCATAAATAAAATTTATTTTTCATAACCTACAAAATAAATAATAGATAAATCTCACAATAAACAGCAGACACAAAATTGAATTGAGAAAAATTTGAATGTAAATTTAAAAATCATACGTCTATGAAAACAATCATATTATACTGTAAAAGAAGCGAGTGATTCTATAACAATAGTAACGTTATACTAACGACAGCGCCACGTGATTGGGCAGCATGTAGCAGAGTCTAAGAAGACCGGTGCGCATCCACTTGCTACTTTATCACCGTGATAAAGGTCCAACCCGCATATATTATCAATACACCAAGGACCATTCAGGGTGCCTAAAAAATCACACATACAGAGTAGATTTACGTGTCATTCACGCAACTATTTTCTATGCTGGTTAGTTATTCATCGTTCTGCAGTGGCAGCATAACCCACTACTATACACTCAAAAGTCTGCAAAGATTGTAAGTCTTCTGGAATAAACGAGGAGGATGATAGCGCTGATGTAGTGTAGTATTACCAATGACCTAATATATATTAGACAGCGCGAGACGCATCAAATAACACGTGCAATAATGAGGCCGTGATGGCTTGCTTGACCGGCGGGAAAATACCACGTGACACGGAGAAAGATTGGGAGCCGGGCGTATAAACAGCGAATACACTCAACACTGCTTTATTTTCATCCTCAAAGGATACTGAGTACAATAAAGTGGGTCACATGAAAAGAAGCTGAAATATATGGTGATTATCAAGAATACTCAGCAGAGTTGTCATATTAGTCATAGCAGTCAATGAATGAAGTCATTTATTTGATCCAACTCGGAGCTCTGCCCGTGAGCATAGCGTGTAACGAAATATTTCCAGTCAGACTGCTGGCACCGCATCACGTGACTTACGTTCGCACCCCGCAGACCCCGTGCCAACAAGCATGATGGCCTCAGCTATGCGCTCTCTACTCATTTTATACTCAATGAATATTGAAACATGTGTCTGACGACATAGAATATTAGTGTCATGCAATAGGCTACAAGTACTTGAGCAAACTCTTACACAGTAATTATCGAGGTGTGGATCTGATTTTTCCCAAAGTTTCTCATTTGTGAAAAAAATGATGTTCATCCCAATACATAATTTTGATAAAATAACAAATTTCGAATTCCTGTTTGAAAACTACAAACAAATCGTGTTGGCGTGAATTTTTATAAATATTTCAAGTTATCGAAAAGTGTATACATCCTCCACCATTATTCCCTTATGTGTACCTCCAAATGACCTAGCCTTGACCTATGACCTAGCTCAATAAGTGATAACAACCAGCAGCAGTATTGTAGACTAGTCCAGGTGTGGGACGAAGAGCGGACCATGGATTAGAACACTTTAGTCCCAAGTACATGGACTGTAATAGTTGTAGGAGAAAAGGACATTTTCAGAAACATTGCTGCATTGACTGAACAGAGTACAATAAGCCGTAGAATCAATACGGCGTTTCGATACTCCGATCATCGAGATGGAAACGCGTTGATCCGTGGTTGGTGAAAATAATAGTGAATGGATATCACTTCGATTCAAATGAGATAGACAATTAATGTTATATAGTTTACCCGTGGAAATAATCCCAAATTATTCATCTTCAAGGTGATTCTCGATCATTCTTCTTTGCTTAACGACCCCACCAACAGCTACGTTATACGGGGGTACGAATGAGCAGATGATAATGAAAAGATGAAGTAATGATAGTATAGAGGTGAAAGAACGTTTACAATAACCCATGCCTTCTGCGGGACTCAAACCCACAGCCAACGCTGACTTCAGTTTCTACCGCTAGCGATAGTTTACTTAGCCACCGGGGCGTTTTTCGTCTTCAAATTCCAAGTCGTAACCTTAGCGATTACATAGCTCTCTCGAACTCAGATAGTAAATACATTGTCTTGGAAAATGAAGTTGTGTCGGACATGGGTTCGAGTCCCACATGCGTCAAGGATTCTTCTAAACATAATTTTTTCATCGTACCCCAAATACAATAGTGGTTGGTGGGGACGTTGAGCAAACAATTATAATCAGTCGAGATTAGAAAGGTGGCAAATTCTTGTTAATATTTATCACATGCTATACAAACCATATTTTCTATTATAATTGTTTACGCAATCAAATATAACGAGCTGTTGGGAGTATAATAGATCCTCTGGAATGTATGGATTAGTATGGATTTGTATGGATTTGTATGGATTTGTATGGATTCTACCTTGACTCACCGTTGAAACCTGCCTGGCAAATGCACACTTTACAAGGCTGATCAGACGGGTAGAATTTCTGACCAAGCTCGTAGCTTTGACCTAGATATTTGCATGTCATTGGGGCTGCAACGAGTTTCGTAGAAGATTCGGCAGCAGCTAGAACAACAGTCAAGGTCACGACCCTACAACTCCATCAGAGAACCATACGGATTATTATTGCAAGTTGAAAAAGTTCGCCATTTCAGTGGCCTCAGGTTCGAACTTGAACGATATTCCCGTTAGCTCAAGCAATAAATATGAATACAAAAATGGTCCTGGCGATATTCCATCACATTATGGGATTAATCGTTCATATTATTGTCATAAACAAAGGTAGTAAACTCGCAATCACGGCCGAATAGAAGGCGCGCGTAGTTCAAATTCCTTTACGGAAATTCCCAAAGTTTTTAGTAGCTTCGCAGATATGAAACTTCGAACAGACTGATATACTTGAAAGTCTTTGGAAAGTGACGTCATGGTCTGGAAACAACGACACCATCGGCAATTGTGTGAACTAAAATAAATGGACATCGGATAACACGGGAAACATACCCCGAGTGAAAGGGCAGTAGGTATCAGATAAAGAATGATCTGAATAAAGAAGGCTGTGGTCTTTGCAATCCACCCCTTAACGTTAGTATTGGCCCAGAAGTTCTTACCACAGCGCAAGCCAGTCGAGCAACAGGAGTCGTGATCGTATTGTTGGTAGCAGCCGGCTGGAGGACTATCCTGGAAACTCTCGGGGCATTCCACTTGTGTGCACTGAAAATATGTCCTGAACGAAGTGGAACGTCCATAAATTATGTCACACTTTTTTAGGCCACTTTGAACCCCCCCTCCCTCCCATGTCACAGTAGGTCACAAAACCTATTACCCCCCCCCCCCCTTTGAATACGTCACAAATTCTCATACCCCCCCTTTCTAACAAAAAATTGAAATTAACAGGCAGCAAAGGTACAATAAAATTATAAAATAAAATATTCATTTCTTTATGTATACTTTTATTGAAATTATTGCTTGTTATGCAATTACGCATAGGTATTAAGTAATGATACATTTCCTATAAACCAGTTTCAGAGTTTACTCCCATGGCTCCCAGAAGCTCCAAATCTTCTTCTTCTTGGATTTGGGTATTACCATATATCCCATCTGGCCAGTATGCAACTTTGATATGCAAACTGCTGTCTTTGGGGTGGGTATAATAATGTAAGAATCTATAAGAATGGCGCAAAATACATAGAACAAAAGAATGGTACGTCACACAGTTGTCTCCCCCCCTTCCCCCCTTGTAACACCTTGTCACAAATTATGACACCCCCCCCTCCCCCCCTAAGCTGTGACGTAATTTATGGACGTCCCCACAACATGGTGTTCAAAGTAACACAATTACGAAATACTCTGATTGGATTCACGACATTTGAACCTGCGAGTCGCTAGACGAGAACAGTAGAGCTTTTTTTCAGGGTTGCCAATCGATATCGAAATCGATTGATATTCAATATGATTATTTCGATACGATATCGAATCAATTCATTCGATTTTCGATCACTTTGATATCGAAAGTGAATTCGATATCGAGTAGATAAACAATAGGCTGTTAATCGTGTTTGTCATATTCTTAACACTGACAATCAATTTAGTATCTGTATAATTAGACGAGCTTTAGCGAGGATTCAATTTGACATACTGAAAAAATTGGTGTTCGTTTTTATGTTTTTTTTAATGATTTTTTGTCGGTTCTCCACAGATCAAACGGCTACAGCTATCAACTTCAAACTTTTTTGGAATATGGTTCCTCATCTAACTCAGATCTGTATAGTTTTGTGGCATTATTGGGTGGTAACTTTTATTTTAATGAATTTTAGAAATTAAAAAAATACCCGTTAGAATAACTCAGCGGAAAAAAGGGAATATTTTTATTTTCCCAAAAAATGAAATTTTGCGTGAAGTAAACTTACATTTTGATACACATTTCTGGAAATTTTCAGCTTGATCGGGTCAGTCATATTGAAGAAAAAACATAAAATGTGCTAAATTAGTACCACTCGAAGCAGTTTTTACCCATTTTTACCCATACTATTACTATTCGCTCATCTAACAACGCATATATGGCGTTTTCCCAGTTATGACCATTCTGTATAATGTTGGTGTCAGTCATTTGTTGATGCTGGAAGTGTGAGTGTCGACACAACGCAATGGCATATTATCACTACGCCTCTCAAAGAGATTACAGACGACTAAATGAACATGATTCAGACTTAAAAATATTCCGATAGTTTCGACCGATATTCGATATATCATTTCGATTCGATATCGAATGGAATTCCTAATATTTCTATATTTTTGATCGATTTTCGATATAGCACATTTCGTGTCGTTTACGTTTTCTTGATCGATTGGCAACTCTACTTTTGATGCGGATGGCACGATCATTAATCAACTAGGTTAATGAGCTGCGTTGTGAGACGATCGAGATCTTCTAATAAAATCAATCCACGTATATTGGTTGTGAGTCTATCAAGTCTCATTATTCACCAGCTACTTGATGCAGCTCTAATTGTTATAATTAAGTTCCTCGTGTCTATTAGAATGGAAATTGCATTTTGAGAAACAATATTCAAGAATATTCTACCAATGATTGCTTGTCAGATTGTTGTGAAAATTTATAATAATGTATACAATATTGTTATGTTCAAATCCATACAATATTATCAACTTATGACGATTTTGTTTAAAACTGGATATGTTTGCGTTACGTTTTTCAAAATCACCAACTGATTTTCTAAATTTGGATTGTCTGGCAAATTCTTCACAAAAGTTGAAGAATTCATAGGAAATATCAAAAAGTTAAAATCCTTTCGAAATGTCGTAATTCGAGCTTGAAGGTAAAGCGGAAGATAGAGCATAATGAGGCTGAAGCTAGTCACTCACTGGACTTGTTATGGCATAAAGCCTGATTTACACGGTCCAAGTTTTCATTCAAGGGTTGATTACAAGTTCTTGGATCGTCTAAATGGAAAACTTGAAGCAAAAAGCTTCTATTCAACCCTGGAATTCAACCTTTTATCCAAGTCATTTTGTTTAGAAAATTCCTATATTTCGTTCAACCTTTGATGAAACCAACCAATCAGAGGCTTTGACATCATACAAGTCTGTCGCGCATGCGCACTTGACGGCGACCGCTCGGTCTCCCACCATATCTGATTACCAGTCAGCTGTTACAAGTCATCTAGATACTCGATCAGCATGTTCAACTATTGGGATTGATGTGCCGTGTATGGCCTTCAATAGATTGGACTGTGTAGACAGGCGTTCAGAGTTCCATCCTAGTTGCTGTCAAAGTACTTGGACCAACCCTTGAATCCATGGACTTGGATGAAAACTTGGACCGTGTAAATCAGGCTTAAGTGGCCGTGGGAGTCGATCGCCAACTCAGTCGAGTCAATTGATTCAGAAAGGTAGTAGTTCAGCGTGTGTGGAGGCGGGCTCACTCCTGTGACGTCACAGACCCACGTTTCACCTCGCTCGACGTACGACCAATCACAGCTCAGATGCTACCAGTCGGTCAAGTAGTGAGCATGTAGCTCCTGCTAGAGCAGCTGGCTAAACACGTGCACGCCATGTAGACGTGCTACTATTTTTTTTTATGGAAAATGTAATCACACAGAAACATTGGCATGTTCTTTATCTACTACCGTTGAAAATTACAGAAATATTCGATGACAGGTTGAGGAGTTATGAGACCTCACCTATCAGACGTTTTGGTGCGTTATTAAATCGACTCCCGCGGCCTCTTAAGATATTTGAAGATGTGTCAGATATACGTACAGTTGGCCATCGAACTGACAGATGCACTGAATAATGCACGGGTTACTCGGAGATGGAGAGCTGATCTTAGCTGACACATTATACGAATTACCCAGCGCGTAGCAACGTTTTGGTGTACGATTATCCCACGATCCTGGAATATGATCAACATTATTAGACGAGCTTTAGCGAGGGTTCAATTTGACATACTGACAAAAATTGGTGTTCGTTTTCATGTTTTTTTTTTTTTTTTTTCTATGTTTTTTTGTCGGTTCTCCACAGGTCAAACGGCTACAGCTATCAACTTCAAACCTTTTTTCAATATGGTTCCTCAAATAACTTAGATCTGTATAGTTTTGTGGCATTATCGGGTGGTAACTTTTTTTTTTATGAATTCTAGAAATTTCAAAAATACCCATTAGAATAATATGGCGGCAAAAAAAAGAAAATATTTTCATTTTACAAAAAAATGAAATTTCGCGTGAAGTTGAATTACATTGTGATACACATTTCTAGAGAATTTCAGCTTGATCGGGTCAGCCATTTAGAAGGAAAAACATTAAATGTGCTAAATTGGTACCACTCGAAGCAGTTTTTACCCATACTATTACTATTCGCTCGTCTAACAACGCATATATCGCGTTTTCCTAGTTATCATAACTTTCAATCGAACAGCATGGCAAATTAGTTCACAAAAAACTCAAGTCAAGTCTTGAAATGATCATTATTCTCATCTCAGTTTCATACATTTCAATCTATTTGTTTGTCTTTCAGGATTCGGCCATTTTTCTGAGTCGTGACGTAGACCTCACTCGATTCTGTTCATGTTTATGTACAGAATCGGTAATGCCTACATCATGACTCATGGTCTCTGAAGGACAAATAAATCAATTATGATCCGTGAAATTGAGGTGATGAATTTTAGTGTTCTCTGAAATTAAGGAAATAGAATATTGTAATTATTCGTTGAAACCTAGTTACGGGGTTGTGATGTCCCTTCATCACATACTACTCGAGATTTATCCACACTTCATTCACCAATATCTTCGCCATATGCAGTAATGCAGTTGATATTTTGTTCACATCATGTTTTACTGGAAGTCAATAGTAATCTTATTGAAAGTAGAAATTAACATCATATTACGTGCTTTACATAGGCCTATGCCTGTCGATATCAATAGAACAATGTTTAAACATTCACAATTCTGTGTTGCGAATGGAATGGTTCGAAATTCAAAATTCAATTAAGGGGTTGCATGCACGGTGCTTACATAAATCGAGAAATTTATCGGTACTATTTTTTTCCATTTTCAAAATTCATTGTAATTGAATGAAAAGTTCACATCTCCAAGATAATTTTATGCTATTTGATTATATTATTACATTTAATTTTTGTGAATTCAATCAGTTTTGAGATAATACGTGAATGAATTTCATCACATTCTTTTCAATTATTTACGTATTACCTTAAGACTGATTGAATTTACTGAAATAGAATGTCATATTAATTAAAGAGCATAACATTTTCTTGAGATGTGAACTTTTCATTCAATTACACTGGATGGTTTTCGAACATTGAAAAAAATTAGTGAGGGTGAATTTTTCTATTTTTCTAATCACCGTGCATGAACCCCCTTAAATTGAAATAAATACTCACTATTGCATTTGAACTCAGTATGTTTTTGTCCAGCTGCCGATGAAATCGCGTCGCATCCTAGTTCAGTGTAATAGTTTCGCATATTGATGTTGTACTCATTATCTAGTTGGCCGATTGCTGAAACAAAATCAGCATTTTAAATTCCAAATTATTTCTATTTTCTTTCAGATGATCAATATATTTTGTAAAGCTACTCTTCTAATCTGGCCAATGATTATTCATAAAATTTGTAATTCCAGACGTGAAAATTCATGTTAAACAACCAATAAATTCATATTAAATCAGTGTTGGTGAGTTTGATGAAAACGAATCCATTAAAGCTGTATTTGTAGATATTCAACTTGGTTTTAGACAATAGCCAGATGTAACTAAGAACTTAGAAGCATGCAGACTTGAAGGAAATGTGTCTGAATGGTTACTATAGTTTTAATATTGATAAGAAAGAGGCTTGAAAGTATGCATATAGCAGTTGCCAACATTGAGTATGGTATACCTCAAGGTTCGGTACTTGGACCACTTCTTTCCACAAGGTAAATCAATAATAATGTTGATTTATTTCTGAAAAGTTCCCATCATCTCCAAAGTTTTCATAACATTTGACACGTTAGTTCCGTTTTTAGATTTATTTTTTCAAAGTTTCGCACATAATAAAAATATAGATAATATCAAAACTTAAAACTTGGAATGAAAATGAGTGAACAGAGAGAGATAATTGAAGAAGATAGATAATATATGTAAGATGATGGAATGGTTGATTAGTAGTGTGGCTTTGAAGTATAAGTTCGAAGTATACCTCAGCCTATAGTAAATCCAACAATGCAATTCAAACTGTTGAATATGGGAACAGTTGTGTTTTTAGATTTCATTGAATAATTTGAATTGACAATAAATGTTTACAAAACTAATGAAATGTGCATTACAACAACGGGCAATTGTCTGAATTGTGCACTACCGGTATTGTAATTAAAGTCCTTTCAAATATAATAATATACACTTTTGTTGGAACACATTTCTCAATTTTACTATGGATGACCATGATATTTTAATGTGGGCTGGATGGGTTTTTCGATATTGATATTTTTATTAATCCATGGGAATTGACAATGCAATTATATGACAATTGTCATTGATAAAATTACATTCAGACATACAAATCATTTCAGACATACACTAGAATGAATACAGAACCATACAACAACATTCAGCACCTGTATACAAACACATTAAAATATTATCCAAAAATAAGAAATGAATGACATAAATGTTAGCCACCCTCGGTAGCTCAGTCAGCTGAGGCACCGCTTCAGAAACTGAATTCACCGTTGGGCGTGGGTTCAAGTCCCGCATAAGGCATGGGTTTTTGTAAACGTTCTTTCACATATCACCACTTCATAGTTTCATAATCACCAGCTCATTCGTACCCCCGTATAACCTAGCTGTCGGTGGGGTCGTTAAGCAAACAGTAATCATAGATGCTAGGATAGAAGTTCATGTATAACGATTATTTTTGATATGTGCAGCTTGAAATATATTTGTCATTTGTACAAAAAAGATGATTTAGAATACTGCTAATTGATTTGTTCTTA
The DNA here is from genome assembly GCA_907164805.1 of Brachyptera putata. Taxonomy (NCBI): domain Eukaryota; kingdom Metazoa; phylum Arthropoda; class Insecta; order Plecoptera; family Taeniopterygidae; genus Brachyptera; species Brachyptera putata. Next base: position 20,803,391 of record OU015471.1, on the reverse strand, counting down.
AAAGCCTTCGAACTCTCGATTGATTTAAATGCTGGTAAATTATATCGACGATGATTGAACCTTCAAGTTGGTATAAGTGAAAACTATTCAACCCATATCGCATAATTTCCACAGATAAACAACTGAAAAGAACATTTTTTAGCTGTTTAAAACACTTCATACCTGTGAAAATGTTGGAATCTATGAGGTTATCAATTTGTCTGACAAAGGAAGTACACGCCGTATAGACATCATAGCCATTAACACCAAAACTAAGACAGCGGATATACTAGATCCAACAATACGATTCGAGAGAGGTGTGGATCAGGTTCAAGAAGTTAATCAAGAAAAAAAATGGATTTATGAACCCACCATACCGTACTACTTGGAGAGGTATGCCATCCAGAAGATGGAAGTCACCGGGCTTCTTATTGGTGCTAGAGGGACTATCCCGACATTTCTAGAAGAATGTCTTATAACATTTGGTATAGCTTCAAATATTGAGGATCCAGTATTAAGCGTATCACGCGATTCAATTATTATTATTAGAAATCAGAGAGAATGTCATTTATTGACCGCAAAGCGGGTTACCAAGATGGTACAGCGTAATACAATCAATACATATAAGTACAGTGGTTTTACAAAAGTGTTACATAATTGATTACAAAAGAATCATTAAATATTATTCAACTAATTTTAATTAAGGGTATATAAAAAAAATATGAAAATGGAAGAAGGTGTTAAAAAAAGGTGTTTAAAAATACAGTCAAAATTAGCTTCAATATTTTAGTCTCAATTTAGCTTCATCTTCAAAATTTTATTTTTTTGTATGTTCTTATCAATAATAAATTCAAATTCAATTGTTATTCTGTGTCTAACAAGGCAACCCAGTGTCCATGCGCAGAGATCCGAATAAAGATTTTTATATATCATTTAGAAGATGGTACAAATATATGTATTTTTTCAGTACTAGGAAAACGCGTTATGTGTTTCCGCGTTGATGGATGAGCTAATAAGAATGAAACTGAATTATTTCAAAAAGGTAAATCAAGTTGATGTTTTGACGGCATTCAAATTAAAAATTAATGTTTTCATTCGGTTGATTTATTTCGTAGACTATTCTCATCATGAAGGAAATATTAGATGCAATCTAAGATACAATATATACACCTTGAGATCCAATTATATTCATTACTCATTCTAAATAATATCTTTGATAATAAAGAAGGCTTTGTTTTAATAGTTCTTCAATAATTGGTGACACTTGTTGCTTGGATTTAATTGGTTTTCTTAATAGCTTTGAATGATGTATAAAAATGTCATTAAATCATTTTTTATATCTAAACGACTGATTGGATTCCAGTGAAAGTTTGGAATCATGTGTATCATTATTATATTGAAATTCGGTGAAAATTTTAATTTTTTTGAAGGACATTTTTTGTACGAAAATTTTTCTCCGGCTTATTCTTATGGGTAATTTGGAAAATGGAAAATTAGTTTTCTCAGAAGTGGTGCAATCGATTGCGCATAAAAATCAATGAGATTCAATCCAGATGATGACACTTGGGCTTGCCAAGTTTCAATTGAATTTGAATTTTCGTTTGACCTGTAGAGCGCGAAAAAAAAAAAAAAAAAAAAAAAAATGTACATTTTTTTCGGGTCAAGTGTAATTGAGTCTTCGCTTCGCTCATCCAATTATAATATTGATATAGCATACCGTTAAAAAGGTATCATCAAAAAACTGATATTTCGTCCAACCTACTCCAATGCACTCATGGGTACAGAGCAGTGATTGGTTTATTCATACCTGCGGCTGGTAATAGAAAGAGAGCGCAGAGAATTGGACGAATGCTGGCTTCAAGCACCATGATTCTGTTATTTCCGTGTCGAGTATGGCACACTGACTGAGCTGAACAATATACACTTGGTGTGCGCTAGGCATCTCGGTAATCTCCCAGTCTTAGTTATCCAACTATTCATTTGGTTGTGGTTTCGTGATGTTATTGAATACATAAACTATGGTTTTAAGGCGTCCCCAGTCACCATCGGGAAAAAAGTTCCCACCAGGGTTATAATGACTAGGAAAACGCCATATATGCGTTGTTAGACGAGCGGATAGTAATAGTATGGGTAAAAATGGGTAAAAACTGCTTCGAATGGTACCAATTTGGTACATTTTATGTTTATTCTTCAAAATGGCTGACCCGATCAAGCTGAAAATTTCCAGAAATGTGTAGCAAAATGTAATTCAACTTCATGCAAAATTTCATTTTTTTGGAAAATAAATATGTATTTTTTTTCGCTGTGTTATTCTAATGGGTATTTATAAAATTTCTAGAATTCATAAAAAAAAGTTACTACCCGATAATGCCACAAAACTATACAGATCTGAGTTAGATGAGGAACCATATTGAAAAAATGTTTGAAGAAGTTGATAGAACTTTTAGAATTTTTAGAAATGTGTAAATTTTTAGAAATGTGTAAAATATTTTTAGAAATGTGTATCAAAATGTAATTCAACTTCACGCAAAATTCCATTCTTTTAGAAAATAAAAACATTTCCTTTTTTTTCCGCCATGTTATTCTAATGGGTATTTTTGAAATTTCTAAAATTCATAAAAAAAAGTTACCCCCCGATAATACCACAAAACTATACAGATCTGAGTTAGATGAGGAACCATATTGAAAAAAGTTTGAAGTTGATAGCTGTAGCCGTTTGACCTGTGGAAAGCCGACAAAAAAACATAATGAAAAATGCCGTTTGACCTGTAGAGAACCGACAAAAACACATGAAAAAAAAAAACGAGCACGAATTTATTTCAGTATGTCAAATTGAACCCTCGCTAAAGCTCGTCTAATATGTATCTTTCGCCCGGTTCCAATAAGTCAGGTCGGGGTTGTCGAACACCATTATCTAGGCCTCTCAAATAATGCCATCTGGCCAATCCTGTCGCATCATCGTCCTCTTCTTCCTCGTCTTCTTCACTTTCTTCCTCCATCCCTACAAATCTTCGCCATGCTTCCCGTTCTTCCCGCAAGCTTTCCTCTTCCACGTCTTCCCATATACCTCCTCTTCTACTCACGCTTCCACTCATCTGAACTCTCCATCTTCCTCGTGGTTTTCCACCAGGGTGATAATTCTTGAATCTATTGTGAATGCTTATTATCGACCCTATTTTAGAAGGTGCTTCTCTGAATGGTGTGAAGCAGTTTCACAACAATACGTTCATCCGGAAAGCCACTACGATAATTTATGGTTTAGTTGACACTGAAAATGGTCACAAAACATGCATCTCGCGTTACATACACTATTTGTTTAAGTCTTGAGATGGGCGTATTTTGTCGTGTGTGGTATTGATGTGTTCGTAAAAGAAGGGCTAAAGTAAACAGAAACAGTTCAACCACATGCGTTTGGCACACAAGACCTGGGAAAGTCATTTTTTTTTTTTCGTAAATCGAGGTAACCGAAACTATTTATCTGTATCAAAACGGTCATAGGTTTGCTGATGAAATTCAATTAGCTCATCTGATAGAGGAAGGTTTACCAACCAACGTATTTCCATTGTCATCCTAATGCCAACAATCTATTGGTTCTCGTGTCAGTAACGGTTTAACGTATTTTTCAACTAGTTTTATCCCAAATTTTCTCGGAATTTCAAACTTTTTTTTCATTTCAAATTTTCAATATACCATTTCAACATCGATACATCAATAAATAGCAAAATATTCGATACATTTTTGAGGGTGGATTCCCCTTAAGCTACACGTACGCCAGTGAAGAATGATGCTGGAATACACGTACTTGTAAATCAGGCGCGTGATTGATAAAGCGAACGATTGAGTTCGCCACAATCGCTTGCCTTCTCTTAAACGTGTTAATTGGTTTTGTCCTGCATTATCTGTATTACGTTATCTTTGTGGTGCATGTCTATACTGAGTAATAGCTTTTTTCTCCACAGAATTGCATGTTCAAGTGATTAATAAACTAATAGCTGCAGTTTTACTTCGATAACACGTACTTGAGAATGACTTAAATATCATGACAGTATGTTGAATGAGGTCCTATCCAATGACCTATCTCAATTTAAAAAAAAGAAAAATCAGAGAACGAGAATACAAATAATAAGAAAATGAGTGAATAAAAAAATCAAGAATGCTTTGGTTGCATCGTTTGCTCTTTTTTTAGAGGAAGATATTTTTCCACGATGTTTTTTTCGTTTCGCCCATCCCCCGGAAGTCTTCAGCTAACTCCCTTCTCTTGAATGAAACTAGGAAAACGCCATATGCGTTGTTAGACGAGCGGATAGTAATAGTATGGGTAGTAATGGTTAAGAACTGCTTCGAGTGGTACCAATTTAGCACATTTTATTTTTTTTCTTCAAAATGGCTGACCCGATCAAGCTGATTTTTTTTAGAAATGTGTATCAAAATGTAATTCAACTTCACGCAAACTTTCATTTTTTTGGAAAATATATTTTTTTTCCCGCTATGTTATTCTAATGGGTATTTTTGAAATTTCTAAAATTCATAAAAAAAAAGTTACCCCCCGATAATACCACAAAACTATACAGATCCAAGTTAGATGAGGAACCATATTGAAAAAGAGTTTGAAGTTGATAGCTGTAGCCGTTTGACCTGTGGAGAGCCGACAAAAAAACATAATGAAAAAAAAAAAACATAAAAACGAACACCAATTTTTTTCAGTATGTCAAATTGAATCCTCGCTAAAGCTCGTCTAATGAAACCTACATTTACATCTGTGCTGAAATTCCATGTGGTTCAAAGTACAAACGTATTTGTATAGACATTGGTCTCAATTGGTCAAATATATTGAGACAACGACAGATTTGATTGATCAAATATTGATCCAAATTAATTTCTATATTTTTCAGTTGTCGTACAGCGAGACCTTATTTTGGAAGTGCCACGTGACCCTTTCTTGTCGCCCTGGTGGGCGTCGGACGAAGTATTGCAGAGCTTGCCACCAGTTAGCATCCTGGTAAGTGGAAGATGCATATGAAACACCTTCGTTACCATTTAGAACGGTATTAATTATTAAAGCATGCCGACATCAAGGCTATTCATCTCATGTGAAAGTCAGGATAACTGATTCTGTTAAACTAGGAAAACGCCATGTATGCGTTGTTAGACGAGCGAATATTAATAGTATGGGTACAAATGGGTAAAAACTGCTTCGAGTGGTACCAATTTAGCACATTTATTGTTTTTCTTCAAAGCGGCTGACCCGATCAAGCTGAAATTTTTTAGAAATGTGTATCAAAATATTATTCAAATTCACGCAGAATTTAATTTTTTTGGAAAATAAAAATATTTTCTTTTTTATCCTCCATGTTATTCTAATGAGTATTCTAGAAATTTCTAGAATTCATAAAAAAAAAAGTTACCCTCCGATAATGCCAAAAAACTATACAGATCTAAGTGAGATGAGGAACCATATCGACAAAAAGTTTCAAGATGATAGCTGTTGTCGTTTGACCTGTGGAGAACCGACAAAAAAACATAAAAAAAAAAAACATAAAAACGAACACCAATTTTTTTCAGTATGTCAAATTGAATCCTCGCTAAAGCTCGTCTAATAACTATATTTTGAATTCACCAATGCAGAACCATTGAAGTGAATTGATATTGAACTGATGAAAAATAAATTCAAATATTTTTGTCACGTTTTTTTCCGTGTACCAGCGAAATAGTTGAAAACGGGAATTTTTACGTGCATTCCACAGGAATTATTTTGAGCACGTGAAACTTGTCAGAGTTGATGTTCAAACTGATGCGCATGCGCATGCCATCAGATAGTTAGAATTCTCATATGTCATGCAGTTTCGATAATATCAGTTCCAATGATAAGAAGTTTTTGCAAAATAATATGGGATTTTAAATAAATCTGTATCAATAGAATGGGACTCATTCAGTGGAATATCAGTTTCTTGATGATAACTTTTAAACGGTATGAGATATCGGAATTCTAAAAACAACGAAACACGGATACTTTTAATACCTTCAGGCCGGAGGTAAGTAATATCTATTTACATCACATCAGATAATCGCCAGGCGTATACGGTTAAGAAATGTGTATTTTTAACCGTATGCGCCTGGCAATCAGGCAATTTGAGATAGATAGTTATTACTCACACCATCTTGAAGGTATTGAAAATATATGTGTCTTCTTGTTTTCAGAATTTCGATATCTCATACCGTTTAAAAGTTATCATCAAAAACTGATATTCCGCTGAATTGACTCCCTTATGGCCAGGTTCAATTCCCATCCCTAGAATTGCACCTAGGCCTATATGGTCAAGAGCTAAGGTCTGAATTTGATCTCTATAAAACCTACGCTTTTATGTCCAAGAGTATGTCAATTGTTCTATTGAGTTACTCAATTTGTTTACTGGTATTGTATTGTGTTTTAGATAATTTATAATAGTGTATGAATTATCTACTATGATATTATTTGTAACCATTCCTACGAATATCGATAATTTCACTTTACAATAATATTATTATCATTATGACGATGTTTTTATCTTTTAATTGATCATTCTGTTGTTTTTGTTATACCGTGCCCACAAGTGGCAACCGTATTGTCGGCATTATTTGATTAAAAACTCATGTAGGCCTTTTTCAACTGGAAAAATTTGAGCTTGTCTAGTTATATGTACTGCTTTATGTTTTTTGAATTGCAAATAGGTCCAAACTCTATAAGTAACCAATTGACTTCAAACTCTTTCTGGACATTGATGTACGAGAGTGTAAGGTTATATTGTTCTCCAGAAATTTCGGTTCGGGATTTTTTCTGAAAATGATATTGACCATAGGAATGGTCGTGGGTGAATGATAATCGTATATTTTACCTGATCGATCTGAAATATTTATAGCATGTTATTTTCGTTTTTATACATGTGTAAAGAAATTTGGTTCGGTTCCTTTTGAGAAAATGAATGCATTCAAATTGGATGTAGGGCCTAGGCCTATATATAAATATTTATATATATACATATATATATATATATATATATATATGTATATATGGCAGAGGCCCTTCGCCAAGCCGGGGCAGCGTGCGCACTTGTGTGACTTACAGAAAGACAGATGATAGATATACACAGGCAGATCTGCGAGGTGTCAGTTCTAAGTGTGAGGGGGCGGGGCTAGTTAAGTGGTCACTAAGAGAACTTGTTGTGTGTTTGCAGACGCTGGAGCTGGACCCCTGCCTAGACGACTGCGTCATGTTCGCCAGACGCCTCAAGAGGCTCGGGAACGTCGTGACGCTGGACGTCGAGAAGGGCCTGCCTCACGGCTTCCTCTACTTCGCTATGGTAACCATTCAAACTCAGTGATTTATTCTTGATTATTAGAGTTATTGTCCTGTATTGATCATACAACAAAATAATACAGTCGGTATTACATTTGGAAAGATGAAATAACTTACATTAGTCTGAATATATGAAAGAAGGAAAGAAAAAAATACGACGAGGATGGAGAAATGGATGAAAGAGAAAGATTCACCCAGAAAGAAAATTGCAAACTTCTTTCCCAATACAATTTCTGAATAGTTTTTCATTTTTTCATTTACAACTTGATTACTATAAATTTCACAATTTATTGAGGGATATAGCTAAATTTTAATATCTAACTATTTCTTTTGGGACGGCAAGATCGCCCTTGTGGTGCCCCGTCCAACGATCCTTATCTTCCATTCTTTGCTTCTATAAGGAAACAATGGCTTTGTGTCAAGTTGCCAATGTTCTCGAACCCAGTAACCAACTTAGTTGGGTCAGGGGGGGAGGTGTTCCCACCGATTTTTCTAGGCCTTCTTGAATCTCGGTTTCTGCCTCCGAGTCATGAATCTTCCTCCTTCTCCTCTTCTTCACACATACTTCTACGTCACACACGTCATACGCCTTCGTCTTCCTCTCATTCTCTTCCTGTGAGTTCCCTCCACCCTTCTTTATTCTGCCCCACTTATATAGAACATCTGCATTTCTGCATTTTACATTTCCATTTTGCATTTTCGTATCTGCATTTTACATGTTTGAGTTGGATACATTTTAATAACTAATTTTTTCTCAGCTTTCCATTGCACGTGGTTAGAACATCGTATCTTCTCTCTAAATTGTTGAAGCATCAACCTAATCATCGTATATACAGTACCAGGTATAAGTAGATAAAACACAGTATCTACCAATACGTGAATAAATCCCCGTATGTGCAGCATGAAGTGGTAGAAGCGGTGTTCTATCCAAGACATACATCAAAATAAAGCATTACACGGTTTATTTAGATATCTCGGAATCGATATTTCGCAGATACTGTATTCTTTCTAACTGGGGCAGTATATTCACCCACCATTTCTCTTCTTGAACTCGCCGCCATTCCTTCCCTCGATGCACTACCCCTTTCTCAACTCCCTTCTGCCAACTTTCTCTTGGTCTCCCGACTCTTCTCCTTGTCGTGCAATTGTCAACCATCTTGAACTTTTCCTACGTAATCCTATCATTTTCCATGTTGATAAAACACCTTCCATGTTAAGGGGGTGCGTGCACGGTGCTCACACAAATCGAGAAATTTATCTTTACCATTTTTTTCCATTTTCAATTACCGGTGTAATTGAATGAAAAGTTCACATATCCAAAATTATTTTTTGCTCTTTAATTGAAATGACATTTTACTCGCGTGAATTCAATCAGTTTTGAGATAATACGTCAATGAATTTCATCACATTCTCTTTATCCATTGACGTATGATCTTAAAACTGATTGAATTCACTGAAATAGCATGTCATATTAATTAACGAGCATACAATTATCTTGGAGATGTTAACTTTTCATTCAATTACGCTGGTTTTCGAACATGGAAAAAAAAAGTGGAGGTGAATTTCTCTATTTTTATAAGCACCGTGCACGAACCCTCTTAATAAAACATCTTCCATGTCAATAAAACATCTTCCATGTTGTTGAAGAAAGAAGAGAGTAAACGAGTGATTTGTTTTCAGCTGTGTCCGGAAGCCCGTGCCGCATCGGACCTGTGCGTTAAACGGATCGCACAGCTGTTCGGGGATGACCAGATGAATATAGGCAAGGGCAAGAAGAAGTGATGTTAAATCAAGAAATGGCTGACATTATAAGCATACGTGATACAAAAAACAACAATTTTAATAATCAAGTTAATGTATATAAAGCATATGGTTTATTAGGAGTCATCAGTTTATTATATATATATATATATATGTATATATATATATATATATATATATATATATATATATATATATATATATATATATATATATATATATATATATATGAAGTATCCCAAGTTGAGTTGTATATATATATATATATATACGATATTACACAGACGATATTATTGCAAATTCACAAGCTGTGATTAGCCTCACTTGGTTTTAAAATATTCCTACTAGGTCTATACTCAAATTCAAATAACAAATGAGTAATCTGACATGTGTTTTTGAATAGTGGAATTTTCTCTCTATTTAGTGATTGTCGCTTTAATATTTGTAACTTTTATTCAAAAAAAAAAATCATCTAATCTTCTCTCATCACAGAGTCGAAGTGATTTTCTCTCTTTTTTGTAATTGTCGTGTTATATTTCTTAATTATTCATCCCAGAGTTTAAGTACAGTCACCGCAGAGTTGAAGTACAAAGTTTATTAACTCCCAAAGCACCTCTGGATTCCGAGATACCAAGGTAAAAAAGAGAGGTACCAATAAGGTGCTCGAATTTAGGTAAATTCAAGGGGGGGGGGGGGGAGTGGGGGAAAGGGCACATAGGAATCTTTTGGAATATTTTTAGATTATGACTATTACGTTTCAGATGATATATGATCATTTTGTGGCAGTCCTTCTTGTAAATAAAAGGAACGTTCGTCAATAACAGTACAGTGAAACCTCTATCCATCGTTTTTCAAGGGACCATGAAAATAAAACCATCCATGCAGGAAAATGATCCATCCAGGAGAATTTAGCATTGATTATATGGGAGTGGGGTTAATAAAAATGAATAGTATAAGCAGGAAAACGGTGGATCCGGGAACGATGCATAGAGGTTTCACTGTATTGGCTGTCCAGTTTTAGCATTGTTTCAAGTATTTCAGTTATACTTTAGTTCAGTATTATTATTAGTTCAAATATTTTATATTCACCTATTATTGGTGAATCAAACACAGTCGTGACTATTTTATCATTTAATTTCTGTTCTTCGGTTTTAATCACACAAATTGATGAGGATTTTATTACATCAATAGACGTTGGTTTTCCTCAAATTGTTAATTGTATTTATTGTATATAATTGATATATAAGTATCACTAGTAAATGAACTGGGGTACCCTCCCCTACTCAGTAAGAGCCCGCATCTTGGCTGAGAATATTTCTCTTCGAAATGCGTATATTTAGGGTGACAGCATTCATAGTTAGGCTACACTTGCTACCAGTGTTGTAAAGTGGAAAGGGGATGACATTCTAAGAGTACCAGTAACCACCGCTAGATGGCGAAGTTTTCCATGTTTTAAATTGGACAAAATCTAGTTACATTACACATTTTGGTCATGGAAAATGGGAAGACTGTGGAATTAAAGACAAATCAGGATTTTAAATATTGATATGCAAAATTGAACTTAAATATGCGATTTTGTAATTTTCTCTACCATCATTCGTTCGGGTATTTAACAATGGAAACCATCAAATTAGACACATTTTGATTCAATTGTTGGTCCATCATAAAATTATTTCCCAATATTCGACAAAACACATCTAATCGTGAGGGTATTATTCATTGGTTGCAATTCACCGCAAGTCCGTGGTGTTTGTAGTTGTTAAGATATATGTTGCCAAAGTGCACCGCCTTGTAAATCTGTCCAAGATGCGGGCTCGTTGCTGCGCCTTGGAATCACTACAACACTGACCTTGTGTTCTATTAACGAAGCTTGGACGCAGTCATTTGTATATTGATAACGATTAATCCTCGTCACGTTATTTTATATGGTTATTTGTGATGATTATCAAGTGTGGTTATTGAAAAATATGTGATTAAATAAATTTTGTGCAGAAATTGAACATTTGCACTTTATTCAAGTTTTGTTATTTCAATCAGTATACGAGGTGGTAAATATATATGTATGTATAATATATATATATATATATATATATATATATATATATATATATATATATATATATATATATATATTGTAGCGTAGACTTTGAGGGTCGGAGGAAGATGATAATAAGTCACTTTTCGGAAATTTGCCCTTCCTTGGAGCAACTGGTGACTCTAAAAAGGGCCTTGGGTTCCGACGTTTTGGCTGCAAACGTTCAGCCGTCTTCAGGAGTCGTTGGCTATTATACGGAATCTTTACCATCTTCGACTGTAGAACATTGAATAATATGTTTGCACATATCCGAAAATAATATGAAAATAACTCATTTTCAATGACTTCCAAATTATGTATTCATATACTAGCTCTCAAGGAGGCCTACATGCTAGCAAAACACAAATATGAGAACAAAAATTAAAAACACAAATTAAACAGCTATAGTCTTGATCGTATTTTCTCAACTTGGACCTGTTTTTGGTATATAGGCCTACCAAGATGCATTGAGGGTTGCGTTGGTTCGCCGGCCTCGATATGGTGAATTTTCTCCCTATCACTCTCATGTTAAATATATGTACCAATCAAACATCAAAATTGTTAGAACAACCGATTAGGCGTGCTGAGTAGTAATAAAAGGAACTAAATTTGTTTACAAATACACACAAAATGACAGTGCGTTTGCTCAGTTGTCTGAAACAGTTTCTTCTATGAAGTAAAACGGAGATATAGAGGTTAAATTGTGCATTAGTTAAATTGTGCAGCAATTCATAATAAATCAAGCTATATTGCACATAGGCGCCGACTTCTGAAAATTTCGTGTTTTTTGTACATATTTTATTAGTTCAAGAAGACTTCCATAATAACAAAGACATCATGATGGACTGTTTTAAAATTGATTTTGCTACTCCTTCCCCAAGCCCCGCAGGTATTTTCTTGAAATATGGACATTTTCTAAGTAATTGTTGTGATCTATATACAGTTTTGAAGTCCAATAATTGAACCTTCATGGACATTCTCGAAGTCATTTTTTTCGATCTCCACCAGCAAAGCCCCGCAGGGAATTTTTTGAAATATGTTCATTTTTTAAAAAAAATTGCGATTTACAAGTAGTTTAGGAGTCTGGTGATTGAACCTTCATGGACATTCTCGAATTCTCGAACCTACCAACAGGTTAGGTAATAATTCACATATCATTTCAAGTATCTCAATAACTTCGCAAATGTTCCATGTCTAGGTAGCTTAGTTGCTAGCGTTGGTGGATTCGGATCACGATGCGAAAGATCTTGGTATCGAATACCATTGGGGACTGCTTTTTTTCTGTCATATTTTGTTTAATATACCCATATGCAATGGTACGAATCCTCAATGGACATTAGCTCAGAGATAAATCCTCTCTTCACTGGATAAATTAATCACACTGTAATAATTCTCATTACTGAATTAATCTAATTAAATGTCGAGTGAAATATAATAAAAAAGCAGCTCTGTATGGGATTCGATAGCGAGCCACTCCGGACCATTACCCGAAATCGTCTACGCTAGCCACTCGGCTACCTGGACATATGAATTTTGAAAAGTTATCGAGATACTTGAAGAAGAAATTAAAAATAAAACTCGACCTGTCGATTGCTCTGCTACCCTGGTAGGAATACTGGACTGTTGACCAATTTGCTCGAAAACTTTTGTTCGTGGAAAATTGACTCAAGTACCAGGGAAGCAGAATACCCCAACAGGTATTCCACCTGACACAAATGAATTCAAATAATCTTTCAAACCTCAGCTCTCCTACCAGAGGAGCAGAATATACCAACAGGTTAGGTTATAATTCAAATATCATTTCAAGTATCTCAATAACTTCGCAAATGTTCCATGTCTAGGTAGCTTAGTTGCTAGCGTTGGTGGATTCGGATCACGATGCGAAAGGTCTTGGTATCGAATACCATTGGGGACTGATTTTTTTCTGTCATATTTTGTTTAATATACCCATATGCAATGGTACGAATCCTCAATGGACATTAGCTCAGAGATAAATCCTCTCTTCACTGGATAAATTAATCATACTGTAATAACTCTCATTACTGAATTAATCTAATTAAATGTCGAGTGAAATATAACAAAAAAGCAGCTCTGTATGGGATTCGATAGCGACCCACTCCGGACCACTACCCGAAATCGTCTACGCTAGCCACTCGGCTACCTGGACATATGAATTTTAAAAAGTTATCGAGATACTTGAAGAAGAAATTAAAAATAAAACTCGACCTGTCGATTGCTCTGCTACCCTGGTAGGAATACTGGACTGTTGACCAATTTGCTCGAAAACTTTTGTTCGTGGAAAATTGACTCAAGTACCAGGGAAGCAGAATACCCCAACAGGTATTCCACCTGACACAAATGAATTCAAATAATCTTTCAAACCTCAGCTCTCCTACCAGAGGAGCAGAATATACCAACAGGTTAGGTAATAATTCAAATATCATTTCAAGTATCTCAATAACTTCGCAAATGTTCCATGTCTAGGTAGCTTAGCTGCTAGCGTTGGTGGATTCGGATCACGATGCGAAAGATCTTGGTATCGAATACCAATAGGGACTGCTTTTTTTCTGTCATATTTTGTTTAATATACCCATATGCAATGGTACGAATCCTCAATGGACATTAGCTCAGAGATAATTCCTCTCTCTTTACTGGATAAATTAATCACACTGTAATAACTCTCATTACTGAATTAATCTAATTAAATGTCGAGTGAAATATAACAAAAAAGCAGCTCTGTATGGGATTCGATAGCGAGCCACTCCGGACCACTACCCGAAATCGTCTACCTGGACATATGAATTAGCAAAGTTGTCGAGATACTTGAAGAAGATATTGGAAATAAAACTCGACCTGTCTATTGCTCTGCTACCCTGGTAGGAATACTGGACTGTTGACCAATTTGCTCGAAAACTTTTGTTCGTGGAAAATTGACCCAAGTACCAGGGAAGCAAAATACCCCAACAGGGGTCTTGATACACATTTTAAACCAAATTTGTAGGTCCGTAAGGTTGTGGCCCCCCAATTCGATTCCAAGATTCATTTTGTTTTCACAATTAGTGCTGAATTAGTGTTGTTGAGTTGGTAATTAGTGCCTGCTCCCTGTGGCAAATAGTAGAAAAAACTGTGGGGGGCCACAACTTAATGCTGAGTCTCCCATGAAACGATTCTTCCTCAAAATAGAAACATAATCAGTGCTGAATTAGTGCTACTTAGTGCCGTTCACCTCGTAATTAGTGCAATTCAGAAATTACATTTTTTGGGAGGTAAAAAACACTACACATTTTATTTTTCTACATTTATTTCATCTTTTATTTTTATATATGTCCACATAAACTTGGTTTGTTTACTTTAGATATACCTGATACATATCCACAAAACAATCATCATTCTGAGTACAATAGTTCCTGAATAAATAGCCGGGATAAATTGACTTGGAGATTTAGCAGTAAAATGAGACACTTAACTAACCATTACAATCTAAAATGAGTTTTTGGGTTGGAAAGTGAGTAGAATAATCTGTAGTGTTATACTAAATAATATTTTCAATCTAGTTGGAGACGTTATATCCTATTATAACTTCAGAAACGGAAGAAGATATGTATAACATATTTAATTGATAAAAAAAAGTTTGCTTACCATCTCCTCTTTGTAGCTTGATCAACCACTTCATGTGACCGCAAATCTATGTCTAACAATTTATTACAATTGAACTTATATCACTCATAACTAAGTGATTTGTATCCATTTTATATTTATATTCAATTCCTTCTGTAGACTTATACATGATACATACACAGGAGCGAGGGGTTTACAACTTGCAAATTAGGTGTACACCTAATTTCAGGTGATTTTAGAGATTTCAAGAGATTTCAGGGGATTTCAAGAGATTTCATACAGATTTCAAGTTATTTCAAGTTATTTCAAAGGGATTTCTGGGTCAAGTGTACACCGGATTTCAGGAGTTGTTAACTCCTCGCACAGGAGTTACATAAGAATACAAAGATTATTGACTTGTTAACAATAAATACCTGAGTGATTTATGATGCTGAAAAAGTTGCCTAGCATGGCTTGGGGAAATGCGATATACATGAAGGTTAGGTGAAAAGCTATATACTGAATGCCATGATTATTTTATGAATAATTCGAATTATAACATCAAAAAATAAATAATCTATATGTAAATAATCACTAGAGATATAGAAGACCTTGACCAATTCGGTGTAATATTTCACTTATCTCATACGTCACAACACTGAGGAATAAGGGTGCTGACGACCCGTAGTATTTGCTGATAACATCCCTGGACCCTGAGATAAATGAGATGTGAGAGAAATCAGTGAGAAAACTATTTCATATAATAATGACATATTTCATCTCATATTTTATGTGAGATACTCGTTTTCTCACTCATTTTTATTTTTCTCACATCTCATTTATCTCAGGAATAGGGGTCCTGTAGTTACTTTCGCTGGAAATCAAAACTTGTGGAACAATAGAAGCCAATGCCTGACTGACAAAAAACACGAAATTATTACATATGGATTTTTTTTTTAATGCTGCTTAATGACCCCACTAACAGCTAGGTTATACGGGGGTACGAATGAGCGGGTGATAATGAAACGATGAAGTGATGATAGGTGAAAGGAC